>NJRQ01000499.1:0-25104 GCA_003063805.1 Aphaenogaster ashmeadi
GAATACCATCTCTTGCCAGTCGGGTCGACTTAAAAATTTATCACATATGTTTATTATTACTGGCGATTTAGAAAATTAATATTAAAGTTTAATAATTGTAAGTTTATATTCTCTTCTCCGGGTTTTTAAAATATTTTTTAATTTTGTATACCGATCGTTCATTCTGTACCTATCTAATTGCAGATTGATGTAATTTTTAACACTTGAAAAGGACCACAATCCGCATGGTCGAAACGTTATAATAAATTGTATATATTACTTGCCAGTTGTGTCGTTTTATAATTCATTTAATGTTAATTATTCACTGGCGATTGGAGAAAAATAGATTTTGGTTAATATTATTTCACTAATAGTTTTCTTAAATAAAAAAAATTTTAATTTAACAGAGATTTTCTTTGTTACCTAAACCTCCCCAAAAGTTGCGTTTTGCTTGGGAAGAAAGATAATCTTATTAATTTCAAAGAAACATCCAGCTGCGCATATTTGCGCCATTGTGAGAAATTCCAATTTTGTAACCTCTTACACTGGCAATTGAGCAGCGGCCGCGCGCGACTAACTTGTCAAAATATGTCTTCGAAACAAATTGAATAACTAAATGAATTAAATTGAAATAATTTTATTCACTTGCAATAGTGTTATGATTTTTTTTAACTTATAGGTGATAGTTTAGCAATTCAAAAAAGCATTTTGCACGAAATTTTAAATTATTATCGCGTTATTATAAAAATAATACGAACAATAAGTTTTTTCCAAATGTCAGTAATAAAAATCTTTACATAAATTTCCTAAATTTGAAAACTTTTCATTAACATGATTATATACTTGGTAATTAATTATTTTTGTAATAACTATTGTCTCTTATTATTTCATATTTAGACAATTTATAGGTATATTAAATTCAGGTTTCATTCAGGTTTTGTCATATAATTTTATGAATGTTTTCCTATTAGGGAATACGAAGTCAAATGATAAAGTATAAGTTCATCACATGATATTTTCGTCTAATCCATATATATTTAGTTTATGAAAAAGATTTTCAAAAAATGTTTTGTCATTACGTGAAAATATGAAAACATTTGCAAAATAATCAAATAGAACTTTTATTTACTTGTTTGTATTACTTTTGCAATAACGTAATAATTAAAAGTTACGTTTAAAATGCTTTCTTCAAATTGTTAAGATATTACCTTTAAGTTTTAAAAAAACATAAGTCTATCGTATGTGAGTAAAAAGTTATTCAATTTTTTCCGGAGACATGCGTTATGGCACCACTGTGCGCCGTTCAAATTATTAATATATTTAGGAACCAGCAACTACGGAGCGCAATATCTGCATCTCGTCATCGGCGACCTCGGAGACGTAGACGTCGAATTCGAAGTATTAATACCTCTAGACACCAAAAACTACGGAGCGCACTCTCTGGACCTCGTATGCGGCGACCTGTGACACGTAGTTTTCCGTCGTTTCTCTTATTATCACGATCCTTTCTTTCTTTTTAACGCTACTGTATTGAAGGGTTAAGGGATGGAGGTTTGAAATAAATTTTATTATAAATGGGACTATATAAGCTATCTAATGAGATATTATTTAATACTCTTCGATGTCCCAGGACGCCGATGACGTGTTACAGAGAATGCGCAACATAGTTTTTTGGTGTCTAATTCTAGATGTTCTAATTCGTCGAATTCGAGGTCTATGTGTTCATCGAAATCGAAGTATTGCGTTATAGTAGTGCGAGAAAAGAGTGACAATAGACGTAGTTCTATGTTGATGGTTGCGGCTCAATTGCTACTGAGCCCGTTTGATTTTTTTGAATTAAAGATAAAGTGTTTCAATTCGAAAAGGTGTGTTAAAATTGTAAGAAATTAAGAATTGCTCAAAAGTTAAGAATCGAGGAAATCAAATATTTCTCTCTCTCACGAATTTAATACATGATAAATCTTCTAACGGAAATTTGGTCGTAATCCCTTTGGACATTCATCATATTGATCACACATGCTAATGATTCGGGTTTCACGCTTGAAAGCACAACTTGATGACTAGCACTTTTGAATGTTGTAAAAGACCAAGCGTGATTAGTTAAGATTTTCGCACTTGGCATTATTCGTAACTGTCGACGTTACATGTTATTTCGATATTTCAATGGCATTCGCATCGTCTAATATTTATTATGTCGAATTGATACTATCGATCATTTCTAATGTTTCAGACCTAGCTCCTATCGGATAGTTCTCGGAAAGATAAAAATAGAAAAAAAGGAAGATTGATCGCGTGGATCATTCTGTGGAAATATCACCGGGGCAAATAAACACATCGAGGCCCCCCGTTACCGTAACGGAGGGTGGGTTCCCGCGTTCCTCCCTTCCCCTTTTGCCTGCGTCTTCACGGTCGTTCCATAATTTCATGACGGGGTCTACCTGTGCATATACAATATATATATATATATATATATATATATATATATATAGCTACGACGGCAGCTGTCGCCTAATTGAATTATCTAGTTTCCAATTCGACGCGGAGATTTCGGGCAAAAGGCCCGACGAAAAGTCATGATGGCTAAATATTGAAAAACATGCCAAGGCATTGTTAAGTCTCTGGCCCCCGATTCGTTTCTGACGGAGGCGGAGCTGCCGATTTGTGAGAGCCTTTGTTTGTCGCGATCTTTGCCGATCTTTGAATTCAGATGCCGTCGTGACGGCGCAGTGGTGCTGTTTTCCTGTGTCCGCTCAGGTACCGAAAACGTGCAGTGGAGAACATGGAGACATAGTGAAAAATAGATACTCTCCAGAGATTGCGGTGTTATTTATTCTTGTTTGTCGGAATCGACCATCGTGGTAGGTAAACTTTTCTCGACTCTGCCAGCTCGCCCCTTGAGATACAAGTGGCGAAGCACCCTCAATAAAGTTATCACGCACGATTCATGAAAGAAATCACAGGACGATTCGTACAAATTTTTGGTTGCGCGAGAATTTCGAGTCAGTTGCGAGTCATGTCACGCGACTCTTACTCGAGTAGAAAATACACCAATAGGATCGATAATTAGATTTCCAGCAACGATTGCTGCTGGTCACCAGCCGGTTTATTGGCCAATTTCTGGTTTATTGGCCAATTTTCCATATTGGCCACATTTATTTCTTACCAAGAATCCGATTATTTGTTATAAGTATATAACACTCAAGCTATATATTATCTTATATGTATATGGCCTTTATGTAAATAAGATAAATTTGAATATTTAAGGCTTTATATCTTCGTAAAAACATGTAAAAAGTTTTCCTTTTCTCTACGAATCGTTTTCTCGTGCTCTCTGATGGGGAGTACTATAGGAGCACTACCCGGTAATGCTCAAGAAAACATTTTATAGGGGAATTGGGAAATGGGAAATTTGTGCTATTTTTACTAACATAAATCCTATATTTTCTACATTCTATCGTACGTTCTATCAATCGCGTAATGCACTTTGTGCACTAATTCTTTTCTACGTTAAATCCGTTGTATTTTTATTATTTTATTCCCTTTCTCCCGATGTATATTTTTGTATATAGAGTCGCATTTTTCGCATGTTTCGCATTGCCGCAAAACACAAAGGTGCAGCACGTTTTAGAAGGTTATAAACTTAGTTCGCATCCCGCGTTCGGAGCCTGCTGATTTCCAAGAAGAGAAAAAAAGAAATGGAAAAAGAACGACTAAAGAATCCATGGGAATTTCGATGCTGTGAATCGATGATGTTCATTGCGTTATGGTTAAATGACGGGTATTGGTATGGTTCTCCCCAGAGCGGAAGCTACCACGCGCGCTTATCCCGCAACATCCCGCTCTTGATCTCCGATCTTTCGGACGTCAAGCGACACAATGGTTAACCGGACGATGTCCCATGAAACACAAGTCGCATTCTTCTTTCCTTTTTACTTCTCTCCCGTGGAGCGAGACGGTAACGGCATGATTCTGATTGTGAGTGACGCGCGTGACGATAATGTGCTATCGTAAAACACTAATCTGCTCGATTATGAAAAGACGACGATCGATATTGCCGATACCGTGACAAACCGGTCGCACGAATGTTCGTCAGGTCGTATTCGCGTCACGTGAGTCATGCGAGTCAAATTAGTCGTGGGAGAGAGTTTCCTCGACCATTGAAATCACTCATTGGGAAGTGGAAAATTCATTTCCATTTTATAAAAAACAAAAACAATTATCCAAGTTGTGGTTGCGTGATAGCATCATATAATGGACTAATAATTGCTTTCTGAAAAATGGCGAATGATGATATAAAAGTAAAAATAAAGAGAGAACATGACCTGTGTGGCTCAAAGGGTTTTTGACCAAGGACACATTTAAGGATTCTATCCCAGAAATTCCCGGGAGTTGCCGCAATTTTTTTTTCCTACACCCCAATATTAAGTTTATTGTCACTGGGTTCCATCTTGTCGGTAAGTATCGAAGAGTTACGTGGAATAGAGTCTCTCGCGCTAATTCGGTAATAGCGAATGGTAGCGAATGGTAGCGAATGGTACATTAGAGGAAAGAAATAGTGAGGAGAGTGTCAGCTAGTATCTGTGCGTACGCGTCTCCGGAACATGGCAGCGCAGCCATTTATTATTCACCTCCGCAGAGCGGCGCACCAACAATACCGTCCATTGACAATCTCTGCTTCATACACGACGCCGTGCACCGCGACGCCCCGCCCACGATCGAACTACAGAGAACGCCGACTAGCCCTCACTCGAACCAGAGCTCCTGAGGGGTCTTACCCCGATTTCCCAGCTCCCTGCTTTTACCGTCGAGAGTTCGAGAGGAAGAAGTTAGACTATGCTCGTTGGGAAATATTAGGCAAGAATAAAGTAAATTAAAATCGTGCGCACAATAAGAAAAAAATAATTAAAAAATAAAAACACGTGAAATATATGTCAAATATAAATATATATATATATATATATATATATATATATATATAAAGATTTTCTTACAGAAAGTAAGAAAATTTCATCAGCAATGCCTGAACAATATATAAAAATTTACAAATATTTTATGAATAATTGTATATACCGCTGCTCCATCATAATTAGCAGAGCTTCATCAAATATCATAAAATGTAATATTTTTCCTACATTTGTTGGTATTCTCATAATCTTCTGGAAAGTCTATCATATCGATGCTGTGACACATTTGAAAAACAATTCAGTCTCTGGTTTTCTATTCGCCGACATAGAACAGCAGAAGCGTCATTATCAACTTGCTAGCTCGAAAGTTATCAAGGGTTGTTTATACGGGTGCTACATTTCGAGCAGGCAGGTCTTTAACTAATAGTTGGTCGGATTCACCGAGGGTGGTCTCGCAAGGGCGGTGCTTTCATCTTTATCGGCATCTTCCGACAGTCAACAGCGTTGACTGTCCTGCGTTTTTCCCATCGCCAGTGGCAATCCTCCCTTTTTCTACATGTTTCGTAACATCAGAAAACATTATCAAACGTTTACAAATACTACAAAATACAAACGTTCTCTTATCTCTTATTTTCAATCCGTATCTACATATATACATATGATGCATCGTGCTTTACATATCTGGCAAGAAATATATATAGTTGCCTCAAAGTGTTGGTCTACTCAAATAGCATTCTTTATCACACATCACAGCAAAATGCGTCGAAATGAGCGAATGACATCTGCTTATTTCAAATTGAATATTGAAAGGTTTGCAGAAAAATCTGACTATTAAGATAAGGCTCTTCGATGCCCCTACATCAACCATTTTAAATCATGATGATAGAAAAGCAAAGAAATAGCAACAAAATACATGAAAGTAATTCTCCAAACTGCTTTCAACAAAATCATTGTGATATTTTCATCAATTAGATTTTAAAAATCTAGAGACTTTGTCTCGATAGAAAAATGTAAAATAATTTTCGAAATCAAGTTTCATTTTTTTATCTATATATTTTGAGCCATTTTGAGATAACTGCTCTGTTACCTACTAAACTCTTTAAATAACAGATACCTTGGAACGTGGAAAGTGATTTGTGTAAATATAAGAGGCAAAAATGATATCGTTTGTCTATGGGCGTTTTCCAGCAACTTGTTTAACATTCGACAAACAACAAGGATGAAATGATTCACTGTGTTACACTGTGTCATCTGTGTCTCTTGCTGGAAAACGCCCTACATTTCCTAACTTTTGACGCCATAATTGACGATAATTGACACTGCTACTAATTGTGAGAGTCCTCGACTGGCCACGCAAACTAATTCCTAAATTCTTGAGCTCCAAACCCACGTGTATACCAACTGCGCATCCACATCAATCAGATTCATTCATGTACGTACTTGCCATGGCATATTTGACGAGATTCATTTTTCCGCGCGTGAAAATGCGCATCACAATTGGGGCGCAGATCGACTTTTGGCGGGCTCTTGGAGAAAAAATAATTTGGATTTATTGCAAACAGCATACCCACAGCGTACAAAGAAAGAGAGGAGGGTGGGGGGGGGGAGAGAGAGAGAGAGAGACTCAGGCGTAAGGCATAAATGGGCCAGGTGTGAACTCGACGAGCCCAGAACTAATAGAGCCACAAATCAATGGTGCGATGGGCCATCGTTACTTTTGTTAACACAACGTGTTTACCACACAGAAACCGACGGACGCAAATCTGCTGGCCGGCGAGGGGAGAGATACCGATCCACCTCTCATCCCTTACGCTCGATCGCTCGTATTGTGTCGCGTTCTCTCCCGCATGCAAAAATGATTTGACGGTTCTTGTTTGTTGCACCGTGCTAATCGAAAGAGACGAAAGGTACGTACACACTTACGCGTACGTGTATTTGTGGCGCTTCGCTCGAGGTGCGAAAAGATCATTCGAACATGTCTTGTCCCGCAATTCGCAAACGTTACAAACACACTCGTGTCGAAAGTTGAAGTTAAGCCAAGAATCAATGTACGGCCAAAAAGATGTCGCGAGCGATAGAAAATGGCGATGACAGTTTTCACGTTTTCACAGCGGTGGTATTCGTAAGTATAATTTTTACCGGACAAACAAACACTCTATTCTCGACCTATGCTACTAAAGAATCTCAATCTCCGGCGTCTGGAGTAAATAGCAAATGATAAAAGAGCGAGAGCGTTCGAGTTGGTCGGCGCGGGGATGGCGCGGTCGAGCTTGTGGGACATGTCGCTGCTCGGATTTGACAAATGCACCAAGGCAGAAAGAAAGAAGTCGGTTGGTTGTGTGAACGTTCTCTCTGTGATCTGCCGATGGCCGTGCCGCTTTCAGACCCTTCCCTCGGCCCTCCCCGTGCGCCACGTTGCGCGTCGCACGTGTGTGTAGGTACATGCGGATACACATGTATGCGTTCGTACTGTAGTCTGTACTGCCCCCACAACGCGTCGCACGGCTCTAACATTATTACTATTAGCTGCGCCCGCTTACGGTTACGGCTCTATTATTGCCCGCCATACAGAAACTCACCTCGAGGCTTTCGCTCGCCGCGAGCGTGCTACGATCTGTTTCTACCTTTCCCCGCGCTGCCCCTCTTCCACTTCTGACGTGACGGAGAATCGGGGACTCGCAGTCGTGATTAATGACTCGCTCAGGAACCACACCATCCAGTGTCGTCAACGAACATCTCTCGAATTTGTACAATAAGATACTGGTGCAAATTTGCAACCAATATTTTTACGTTTCTTCCCCTATATTTTTACAATGAAAATAGATCGACGAAGCATCATCGCTCGTATCATTATTTTTAAATGCAAAACGATAAATGATGTCTCTTCACCTACAATAACCGAGGAATGTGTCCTCGCTTCGTAAAAATGGAATTGTATCTCAACCATTTAATTAAAATTTTTCCTTTTAATTATATGTTTTGTAATGGAACTTATCGACATCAATATATACATATATCGGAGTTCGATTTATCTATATGAAATTAAAAGACATCGTGAATAAAACTGATTCGCGTTGTTGACAGCTTGAATCTGTCGCCATTCGCCACACAGCTCTTTCGACTCGTTTTGGCTCGTTCCGACGCTTTGTCGACGTGTTGTCACCAATTGTCGCGCGCTGCGCCCCACGAGTTTACACACAACAGGGTGACGTGCAGTTTATGCGATTCCATTGTCAAGCATGGCTGGTTCTTCCTAACCACACACACACACACACACACGTCTACTACTCTGTGCATTTTCTTCGTGCAAGGAAGCACTCTATCTTGATTCAAATCCGTTGCTTGCATTTTCCGTGGCCGGGCGACGTCATCTCATAATTTCTTTTTCAGCAATATCAAAATAGTTTACATTTCAATTCCATAGATATATAGTAATAGATTATTCTCCTGTATGCTATCTCATATTATTCTCGATTACAAAATTTTTCCAATAAAATGTTTTTTCCTTTTTTTCTCTATTACTACCCAGTGAGAAATACACCTCGATCGACGTCTAATCGACGTCGATTCAATGTCGAAAACAATATTTCGACATAGAATCGACGTCGATCGAGGTGTCATTTCTCACTGGGTAGCATAAATTTATAAAAAATATGAGAGAGAGAGAGAGAGAGAGAGATTGTATGTAGAAATCTGGTTTACGTATGTCAAAATGAATTTTGACACATGTAGTGTAAATCTGTAAATTATCCAAACTTCTCTCTGAATATAAGAATAGTCAAACATATAAACAAAAATATATCGATTCGTATATATATAATTGTACACGAATTGAAATCGAATGAAATGGCAAAGCCACAACATTGAAATTTGTCGGCTTTTGTTAACGAGTCGGGAAATGCTATAATCTTCAAGTTTTTTCAGAAAAAGAAAGAAATGTATATACGTGTGCGCGTAAGCGCATGAGCACGTAATGATAAGATGTGCAGCGTAAGCAGGAAACATAAAGTAGGCCGAAGTAAAACGTGTTTTCTTTCCTATCAAGGCTTCCGCCATTTTGCATTCTGCTTCGCGTAGGCGTATTCATTTCGCGATGACATTGCGACGGCAATTAACGCAACTTTATTTATTGAAAACGATTATCGTGGGATTCGCTTAGAATCTAGAGCGTTGCAATTAAGTCACGGAAACTCATTTTTAATTTATTAAGCGCCGTGGAGAGACTTATAACCGCATGCAAATATGCCTGATGAAATATCTCACGGCGTATGATATGCATCGTCTCGCACTAAGGCTATGAATAATTATAATTTCGCAAGGATAATATTCGGGCAAAAATGTGCGTCTTAATCACAATTCCTTTTGCAGATCCGGTTTTCGCGGACTTACATAGTATAATTATCACGACGAAACTGAACTCGAGAAATTTAAATTAGGATGTAATGAAAACATTTTTCTTCGTGAAAGAAATAATTTCTGTATTTTAATTACACGGTCAAGCGATCAAGGAAGATATGTAATTGGGTTTATAATATCAACCAGTATTCGCGTAAGTAGTTCAGTCGTAGCTCTAATTATTCGTTCGTTTTTGCTTTATTGCTTTATATGTTCTTGTAGATACCTCGTACAAATGTCTCTTTTATAACTGAATACTTTTTAACGCGAGAGATTCGAGACGTGCGCATCTTTCCTGTACAAAGAAAAACGAGCGTGCGTGATGCATGCTTCGTTCGAGCCACAAACAAGCAGACAATAAAGACACGCATCTCGATTGTCGCGTCACAATAACCGGGACAATACGGGCAACAATTGTATCCATCAATGTCGCTATTCTACACCGCCGCCCTGTAAATTAGTCCTCCAGGATCCCATGACGCATCCTGTGGGAGAAGCTCGCGTGTCATTCCCAGTTACCAATACAATACCATCAAAATCCTGTCACAGGAAACCCAGGGAATTCCCCGATTGGTTCCGATTCCGAGATTTTCCATTGGCGTTATTCTTTATTAGTCGAGCCTCTACTCGATCTTCCGCGCAATCGATCGATATTAAATTATTACCAGCTTCACAGCTTAAATTACCTCCTTCTTACAATTAGACACAGTCCGACATGTTAATTAAAACGTAGAATTTATTTGTTATTTAGAAATGAATATTTACTTCTTATTCGCTATTTGCGCGTCACATCATTTTGCTGGAAACATGAATATTAATGCCGCGATATTGACGCGATCTTGCGTAACAACTAGTTTATTCGCACGCAATTAATTATTTTTGAAGGAGACAATAATTAACGATACGCGATATCGTGATCGTTTCAAGTTCTCCAAGTAGCTATGAAGCGAAAAATGTAAGTAATAGTTGACGGGACGCGACGTGACGTGGCCACCACGATCGGTCTCGTCGACATCCCGAATGCGCATCTATTAGCACTTTCAATGGCGTCATTGTGTGACAATCTTGGCGAATGCATCGGTCCCGAATGCATGTAACGTTCTACGATTCGAATTGGCTCGTATCCCGATACCGCTCTCCCGCTGCCGGGGAATCCGACCTATACGTAATCCTGGCTGAGGCTAATCTGACCTCAATAGCGTGACGCGGTGCGAATTTCGAGTGTAAATGCTCCACTTAGCAGCCAATGCGCTTGCGATCTCGCGCGTTTCTTTTGTGCCGATCGATGCGTGTCTCGCGTTAATACGGATTTGAATCTCCTGTACAATAATATAGGAGATGCTTGTTCGCCACGACGACATCTCGAGTGTCCGGGACGACATCTCGGACTCGAGCCGTATTACGCTCAATTAAGTGATACAAAAGCGTATTACGTAGAGCGGCAGTTGAATAATATTCTTATCGCTTCTTTCGATATTACACTATCGGTATTGGACTGAAAAGATGTAACAATTAGTAACAAGAGCAATTTTAATCGATCACGCCTTATATCGATATATGTGTAGTATAGTCGGTAGTATGCGGGTATAAATTATTTAATATAATACATATATTTTTCGCCTTTGTTTTTCCTGCGGCGCGGCGGGCGCGGGCGTGGCGCAAGGAAAAAGTATTTGTTATGTAAGAGAAATATTATATGATCCCAATGGTCGCGAATTACGGCGCGATCGTTGCGACCAGACAGAAGCTGCCGGCAGCCGGCAGCGCCAGCGCCAGCGCGTGTCTTTCGCAAGAGGCGCACTCTGAGAATCTCTTAACGCGTAACGTTTCCTACCGTTCCTTATGCCTTATGCATGCGCGCGCGTGCAACACAAACGATACTGTTCCTGTTCTTTCAGGTGACGCATCCCGGTTACTGCATCCCGGGCCGGGTCCCGGGAACGTCTTCTCGTTAGATGTCTCGTTCAGATAGGAGTTATATACTTTGGTTGCTCGTAACTCGATATTCAGGCCATGCTGCAGGGGCCCGGTGGCGCAGGCAAAATCCAAGCTCGGGCCTGCGGGCCAAGGGGCGCCCGTTGTATTTGCTCAATTTACAGTTACGTAATTCCATAATGAAGGACTGACGTTTCTTCTTCCTTTTTTTCTTCCTCGACGATCGATCCTTGGACGAGAATGCAACGTAGCGCCGTTGTGCCAACAATAGACGCTTCTGGGATTTTGCGAGCGAGCGGACCTTCACAAAGGGGCGAGTCGTAGAGGCGGTGGGGTGACTACTATGGGGGTGTCGTGTTTCGCAGTTGTTTCTATAAACAAGGAATATAAAACAGGCTGCACGGGTCGGTTGCTCTCAGAGTGAGAAACTGCAAAGTTGCCGCGCCCGGAATACAACGTTTTTTCGTCGCTACGAGCCTCATTGAATTTTACACGAGTCAAATTGAATTGAAACTATCGCGGCGTGGCTTGCGATAGTCGGATAGTTTCGGCTATCCTACTAGATTTTACTAGAATCTTTGAAATTCGCATGTCTTTTCGCGGTATAGTATAAGGACATACTCAATTTGGGACTCATTGTCATTGAAATATAAAAAGAAAATTTAAGACGAAAGAAGGGAAGTGCAGGAAGGAAGGGGCAAACAAACGTGAAAAAGCAAGCTCGCATCGATACAAAATCTGTATTTCGAAAACAAATATATCAGTTTGTGTTTGTGTTTGTCTTAATCTTACTTTAATTGTTTCTAATTACATGAAATGTGTGTGTATGAAATGTTCCTTCACAGTTCCTTTAATAAGAATCGAGAAACGATTAATAAGAAACGATTCATTTTTGATGGTTTTATTTTGTATTTGTGCCTAATGTTATACGCATATCACATATACATGATACCGTTGCGTACGCCCGGCCCGGGTGCATGTGTGTTAGTACACGGAGAAAATTTTATATTAAAAATTAGTATGTATGGCAGTAGCCGTGGACCATGCTGGAATTATAAAAATATTTACTATGTTTTCACAAAAGAGTTTAATAATTATTAATATAATAACATAGTAAAAATTTTTATAATTCCATCAATGCTCCACGGCTACTACCATACATAGTAATTTTTAATATAAAATTTTCTCCGTGTAGGGTTACATTTCTTACATTCTCTGTTATATTTTCTCCCTATATTTTATATCTTTTACATTTTTTCTTATATTTTAGTTAATCCGCTTGAAAAGTGTAGGTTTGTTTGTTACGTGCGTGAAACAAAAGAAGCATTACGCCTTTACATTTTATTCAAGAAACTTCTCGACGCATATAATTCCGCTTTGTAATCAAAACAGCAGTCTTCGGTTTCGAGGGTTTCACGCGATGACTTCTGGAACTGACACGAGTTGCATAATCATCGAATGCGATTGTTCGCGTTTGTGGCACGCGCAAATTTTAAAATGCACGTCGCAAAGTGTAAAATAGAAACTGTTTTGCAGGATCGATTTCACTCGATGCAGCTATGTCATCGGTTCTTTTTACCAATCTTGCCCATTAGATACAGATCGACGTGGCTTTGAAGAAATTTCTAAATTATTTGATCGTGCACGTGAAATCCGCGAAGGCAGATATAATTGGCCGCGATAGGGATAGATATCTGCAATGAGTGGCAGTTTTAGCGCTAGATAGGGGTTAGGTTTGTTTCGTATCCATTGCTGGCCCTTCTCATTTCGTTCGTTTAGGCTCGACTCACTTAGCTGCGATGCTTTGTGTGCGAGGCCTAAAATAACACCTACAGCTTGTCGACTCTCCGCTAAGAGTCGTCCCTAATTTCTCGAATGATTGCACTCTTCTTTTGCTTTTGAGAGCAACAACAGAGAAACTCTCGGCTCGTTGCTTCAAGCTTTGACCACATTGATTTATGCATTCGTTTAAATTTGCTTTATTTTTTGTATGCTATTTTTTATAACTTACGTGATTTCAAATCGTAGTAGTGTTAAAGGGCAGACTCCTTCTAATGTATTGCAAAAATTCGTATTACATATGATTAGAACCTCACGTATGAAAATGTCATTAGAGAGCTTTGAAAGTCTCACACACATGTCAATCGCTATGGCTTGCTGTTTTCCATATTTATTATGGTATTTACAAACTTTCTCGATTATTTCCTATGGGGATATCTCAAATCACTTAATTGTTTATGAGACCCCAGTGAACACTGACATGGAATTAGTTGCCAGGATTGTAGTCGCCTGTGATGTGATTCAAAACACGCCAGAGATCTTTGAAAGAGTGCGACAGAATCTCGTACGCCGTTGTCATGATTGCATTGAGATTGGTGGCCGACACTTTGAGCAACTTTTTTTGTGAGGTACAAAATGGTACATTGTTAACTTAAGTTTGTAAATACTATAATAAATATGGAAAACAGCAAACGATAGCGATTGATATGTTTAAGCCCATATCTCCTTAAGCTGGCTTCGCAGACCCTAAGTTCCCTATCTCAAAATATTCAATAGGACATCCCCTGTTTCCTGTTTAATTTTTGCACGCTCATTCAGAATCACCCTGTATATCGAGCGTTGTTCCATTTATGAAACGTACGAACAACGATGAGGCTGTGTGTAGCCGTTGTTTGCATAGGTAGTTGGCGCACAGCCCGAGGTGTGTACGCGGACAAAGAAGTTCCGTTGTTGTTGTTTTGGATTATCCACAGAGGGTTTTATATCCCGAAAGTATGGCAACACATTAAACTCGAGCCTGCGGATAATAGGCTGTTTATTTTATTAGCGGTGAACAGTAGTCAGACGTTCCAACCGAAATTCCAAATTATTTAAATTACATTGCATCGGTCATAGAGACTTTACAGTGGATTTTAACTACATATATCGTAAAAAGCCAATCTTTTAATTGCCAAAAAAATTCTTTATAAATTTTTGTCTTTTAAGTACCTTATTCATGTAATTTCTCTCTCTCTCTCTCTCTCTCTCTCTCTCTCTCTCTCTCTCTCTCAATTATATGAATAAAAGATACATACATACATATATATATATATATATCAAATAGTTCTATTAATCCAGCTTTGCAGTATTTACAGCTCAGGAAACATTTCACTTTTATCTCATGTTTACACTATGTACATATAAATATAACGTTTATATTAGAAGAAAAATTCATAAGATTGCAATATATAAAAGTGTAATAAAAATATAATATAATCTAACTTAATGCAATTTCTGCATCGATTCTCTCCCTCGCCCTCTTCCTCTTTCACTCTCTTCAATACGCTTCGTAGATATAGAGCGTAACATTTCCCGAAGTATGGTAAAATTTATTACTTGTGAGACGTACAATACATACATGTCAAGTAATATCTATTTCGACCAGTGACTTAAGATATCAATTTAACAAACCAAGAATGTATATGCGTGCGTGCGCAACTATTCCATATCAAATGAATATATTTTTGATACAAGAACATAAATTTATTTTTTTAAATATTCTTTGGTCGTAAAAGAGTTAACTTGCCTTCGTAATACATGTTGAAATTTTGATACAACAGCGCGAGAAAACGCCGTCAAGAAGGAGAATATCTCTCTACCGGGCCCGTTAATAACGGCGATCAGCGGGTTCTCCTGTAGACTGCAGGATTGCGTCGCGTTCTGGGACGAGCATAATGGCGGGTCACCATGACTAAAAGGGCTAATCATGACAAATGCAGCCGTTACTGCCTCTTCAAGGGTCCGAAGAATCTTCAAGAGGATCTCGCAGAGCCCATGCTCGTTCGCAGCTTCGCCTCGGACTTAAAAAGATCAATCGCATTCGTAAGCGCGAAACGCATCGAGTCATGACCGATGCATTCGCCACGGTATTCAATGTATCGTTTGTTCGTCCAACTCGATAAGTAGCATTTGTTTTCGCGCATCTGCCTATGATTCCATTGCAGAGTAGTCATTGGACAATTGTCATGTTGCGGAATTATTTGTTCACTAATCCTACGTAGAGGACTATCAAGAATTTATTTTTTTCGATCTTTTTGCTGAATCTTCAAACTTGAAAGAAAATCATAAAGAGCATGCTCAGATTAAATATGAAATCCTAAATAAATCCTTTGAATAATTACGTACGTAGTACGAGTACCAAGCACGCAAAAAAATGGTAAGATATACAAACATATATGTATATAGTGATTATTAATATAGTCGTTAATCTAGCATAAAAACAGCGCGCAAGGTTTATTTTAAGAGTTTTAAGATCATGTTTCTATATCATAATTTATATTTGAAATATTTTATCTCAATTGTAAATAGTTTTTAGTTTGGAGTGCGCGGTAATGTTGTTCGAAAATGAAATGGTAAGTGTATTTCATCAGACGGCTAAAAGGATAATAAATGATGACGATGGCTAGTGTGAAGCGTGAAACAAATTTATCCTTTTACAAGAGACTTTGCAATAGACTTTGATTCGATATCAAGAGGTTAATGGTATTTGAAAGGCGTAATCGCACCAATATCGAGTAGTTCCAGTGATACGCGAGATTACTTTTTTTTTAAGTCGCATTGTGGCAGAGATAGCGAACTTGACGAAGAGCAATTTGTCAATTAATTTGTTCGTCGCTTGTCAGAATGGAAACTTAACGATTCGATAATTACACATTTAATATAATCGGCCACAGCTGCGTATCGGTTTATACCTGACAGGTTCGTTCTGAAAACCCTTCATCGACCGGCCGACGTTTCTTTCTCTTGTCCGACGCGATGGCCGTTGGTCCGACATAATTTTGAGAATAATTTATAAATTAATTAGCTACTAACGCGCGCACATGAATAGAGAATATGCTCCATTGTAGAAAAGAACATAAACGCCTATTTATCTGTATTGTCTACAATTGAGAATAAAATTTCAGAATAATTGAGAAGTGCTTGATATTGAAGAAAAGAAGAAGCACTTTTCTCAATTTAACCAAACGTATGTACGTAGATATTCAGCGATAAATAATTAAAAGACGCAACTATTAAGTTATCTTGTTTACGTATCAAAGAATTTTATATATCATATAATTACTATCTTCAATATGTTCACTCTTCAATTACAGAAACTAACTTAATTTATTGCTATATTGTATATGTATACGCGCGATTGATATTTACAACTGCATATACTTTCTGTAAATTGTCACAAATCGATTAGTTGAAAACTAATGACTCTCTCTCTCTCTCTCTCTCTCTCTCTCTCTTTCCTTCTCTGTCTCTAATAATAAAAAATAATTTTACGTTAATAGCGACGAGGATCGAAGGGAGAGTTTCAGGCCGCGAGGAGCCGCGTTTTTTTCACCCCGTCGAGGGCCTTGCCCTCAACGTGTAACTCTATAACCTGGCATATCTGCACATTTGTATCGAGCCGCGGGGTTTCAGATCATGGCCTCTTTTGTTGGCCGATGATGTTGTTTCGCTTCGTTATTGGTTGCAAGGTTGCACGACATATACGTGCACACGCTTCACTGTATCAGTATGGATGCCGTTCAGAGGGTCGTTCGCGGCAGCGCGGCATATGGCCGAGTATCGTATTACGAGACGTTTGTCATCATCAGGGTAGTCATTGTTCCTTAGAACTATGGGTGCTACCGTGCACTGCCAAATCTCGGAAATGCCAGCTAACTTCTTTCCTCGCATCTTTTCGGCTTCTTCTTTGATGAGTGGAAACTCCATCTTTCATTAGATGAAAACTGCACGCAATTTCTTCGATTAGATTATGCAAAAATGAAATTATTCAATTTCAATAGTGATATTAGACTGCTCTCTAGCGCTAATAATATATTATATCGTGTTTCTAACAGTACATTATTATAACTATATACGTATGTATATGCAATGAATTTTTCTAATTACAGATAAATAGAGAAAAATGGGATTGATTTTCTGTTCTTTCGGTGAGCCAAGTAAGGGGATTTATTTTAGATATCTGTGCAAAAATTTCGAAAGTAAAAAAATTGAATTTTTTTCGCCTACCTGTACGAGTAACAGAATCCATGGCTTTCCCGCTATCAATCGGCCATCATTACGCGTAATCAAGCGAATAACCGGGTGGGGTATCGAACTCTTTTCGAAACTTTACCCCATAACGCCTCGGAAGGGGCGATTCAGGTGCGTGAACAATCTGACCTTTTTGAGTGGCAGCTGCAGCATCGGGATTTTCGCGGAGAATTACGAGTTTTTTATCCCGAATATCCCAGCCGCACTTAAAACTCCAATTTCGTAACCCATTCATGTCATAGGTCGGACTATTTTCTAGTAATAGTCTTGCGAAAGACCTCCCGCGGATCTGCCTACCTGATCTCGCATGGAAACGTATCTTTTTTCCGCAGAAGTAGTATCCATTTTTGGGAACGGTTAGACGTCTAATATATGGAATGAAAAAATTTTGAACTTGGTCGCACGTAATTGTATCGTATTGATAGTAAAAGGGTTTAAAGGATTAAAATTAAACGGTACACGGATCGATTTCATCAACCTTGAGTTAACAAGCCGCAGTTGAATTGATTCTTTACAATTCTTTTTCGTTTTTTTAATTGTAGAAAAAACGGTCAGTTCGGTAAAGTGTAATGAAAATCAAATATAAAGTTGAAATAGTAGATAGTAGACTAGATTATGCTTTATAAAGAATTAAAATTAGATATAAAAATTAGATATAATTAGATATAAATGATATAATTAGTAAACGATGAGCACACAGACATTCCTCGACAGAGGAATATTCCATCCGACAATAGTTTCAATAATGCAATCTCTTTTATGATTAGCTTACATTCATCAGATTAACCGAACTTATCTCTCTATCTGAATTGTAGTTGGAGATGGGAAAAAGCAGTTCTTCTGCTTTATAATTTGATCTGACATTTGGTTGAAGGTGAAAAAAACTAAGGTTTAAATTTCCCTTAATTAAAAAAACACACGTGCGTAAATGTTTTGTGCAAATCATTTACTCCTTAAACGAAACTTCTTTAATTGCTTTTATCTTATCTACATCTTTAATTTATATCTATTTCCATCAATTTGTTTTAATTTTATTCTGCATTATGAAAAAGCATTACTTTTCTACGTCTAACAATAAGTTAAAGTTGGCTTCATGATACCGCAAACGAATAAATTGCAATGATTGCGCACCGTTTTGATCTCGGCTCACGCGGTTCCCAATTTATTTCTCTCTTTTCTTTATCTTCCGCAGTAGTACTCGTCACGTTTGGCCGCAGAGCCGCGGGATGCAGAAGAGAATTCGCACGGTCGTTAAACCGTCGAGCCGCTTGCTCGTCTATAAGCTCTATATTTTCCTGGCAATAAATTTCTCGAAGGGGGAGAAGGGGTGCTATTTAAACGTGCGCCGCGCACGAGGGGCGATTGCGCGCGTTACGACGATGGTAGCAAGAACTCGACGCAGCGGTTTGAAATCGTAAATACATAAGGATCTGATATATTTACAGCAGTACGAGTAAAATACATGGCTACGATTACGGCCACTTCTTGTAAGAGCCATTTGAACCGAATAACGATTCGATAACGATCAATGAATTAATAACAACGAATGGACTTTGAACTGTAATAAGCCCATTAAATCAATTATTGAATTCGCGAAAACATCATATTGAATTTTCTTAATTACAAACGTTCTTCGACTTTACGTTGAGATCATTCTTGTCAGATTTAGTTTCAGAATTTAAAAATGCGAATCAATCATTGCCAATCATTGTACATACATGTAGGTGTATATTGTATATGTCGAGATGCGATTGTACATGGGGTATATGTTGTTTCATTGTTCATTTACTTCCTTTTGTTTCCTTTTCCATTATGTTTTAATAATTTTGCAGCTGTACTATTTATTGAAATAAAGGAGTTTGTTACTTTGTTAAAAGCGATTACTTTGAAACAATCTATTATTGATTTTCTTTTCATTCTTGCATGTTTTCGTGAACCAAGTCATGGAATTATCGTCGTACCGGGTTGTTCTGGCAAAAGGGTTGAAATCGATTGAAAGTTAAAGATTAGTTTCGGACGAATCGTATATTGATACGATCGATGCGGCCCATGGGAATAACTGAAAAATCGTACTGTTAATAACAGATTCTGAACAGACAATTTCTACGACAATATAGAAGAATTCTTGGCATCAACTGAATGCTGAAGACTTAACGGCTTTTACAATTTTAAGTGTGTGGCACGTTTCAGAAAAGAGACGATCGATATGTCACCTTCAATCATAGCCAATCTCCGGTCGATCTTTTAAAATTGTTTGCACCATTTTCACGGAACCATTCCGCAACAATGGCAAACTGCAAACTGCGTGGCTCGATAAACTAGATGGCCGAATTTTTGGTCTATCGACATCGGTTCCCGAGAAAAGTTGGACGCGATCTTGTCGTTTAATTCTCATGAGATTTCGAGGATGCTTCCGAAAACTGAGATATCACGTTAAGTTTGTATTTATATGTTAGCGCAACAATGGCATACTATAACATAAATATCGTAATACCATGTCTGAGACGATGAATAGATAATTTGAAGCTATTATTATATAAATATTATAAATAGTTAGTCAAAAAAAATTTTTTTCTTCTGTGTAAAAATACTGGCGCTTTGCATGGTTGTTGCTACACGTACTTGACACGAAATGCTATCGTATCTCTTGATGTATAAAGAGAAGATCATTTTAATAATTTTTATTTTGATGTTAAATTATTCTCAAACGTTGAAAATTCCTTGATGCGTGATATTTAAAAAAAAGTTGATATAAACTTGATTAAGAAACATTGAATCAATTGAAAGAGTATTTACATACTACCGTCAGTACACGAAATTAATGAAGCTTTTTAAAATTTAATTAGTATTGTGAATTGATTTATGGAAAGTATAATGCAAGCACTTCAACACATTTTTGTTTAATTTCTATTCCAGATTGTAATTTATACATTACACACACGAGCGCGCGTGCACCCCTCCGCCCCCTCCCCACATGCATTTTTTGCGCGTTTCTCATTACGCGCGATAATTATAGAGAAACGAGAAAAAAAAGAGAAATAAACGCGCCAAAAAAAGTTTTTGCTTTCTATGTTCAATCAGAATTGTCTTACATTATATTTAGGTAAGCATTGATTATTGATAATTTAAAAGCGATTCAAGGTAATTTTGATAATTTTCATTATTTTTGATAATGTTAGCTGTAATATCAGAATTTCTCATATATATTCCATATATAGGTTCAATATGTTTACCTATGATAATCGAATAAGTTCCGGCCATTGGATTATTAATGTATAAGGTCTTGTATTAAAAGATTGCAAATGGTTCATCTACATATATATTAATATAGACTGAGATTTAGTCTTTGTGCACGTCTTTGTGTTCTTCGTAAAATATAATGCTGAACAGGAGAGATTTATGTCTCTATACTTATCTCTTCGCCTAAGAGGAATATCAGACGTTCGTAGACGAAGATCCAGGCGATGCTAGAGCCATCGATCATCACGACGTTGTTCTATATGACAGTGGACTGAATGGCAAATGCTATTTTGGCATTAACGTTGTAGGTAGATTCCGGAAGTGAATAGACACTCGTGAAATGGAGGTATAACCGGTCCTGTCTCGAAGCGATGTCCCACAGGATGACCTATTATACTAGCAAAGCATCTAAACAACTAGTGTACATCTCTTCGTTTGCTACGTGAAGGTATTCCTCGATTGATGGATTAGCGATCACGATCTTCCTTTCCATCTCCCCTCTTCATTCTTCTCTACTTCTTTCTCGAGCGATAGCGCGATGTTGATTCACGTCGAAATATGTCCGAGGAAACGTAGATTCCAAGATAAAGCGACCCGTCCTTCAACCCTTAACTTACCAAACCTGTTTTCGGCATGCGCGAGATGCGAAAGCATATTACCCGTTCGCGAATACATTCAAGATGTATCAAAATGATAGACATGGAAATACACAATCATTCATGCAAGTTAACATTTTTGCATTTTCTGATTTTTAATATTAAACATCTTTGTAACTAACGAAAAGATTAAAATTTATGATGAGATAAATAATGAAATAAAAGAATACAAGAAAAAATTTCTCGATATGCACATATCACGCATGTCCGGTATTTAAATTTTGTTGGTAACAGAAACCTATCTTTTCATCTTTCGCTCCTTTCGCTTTCTGCTCCTTCATCATGACGGGAATGACGTATTATGTACTCGTGTTTGTGGATAAAAGTAACCAGGCATGAGACCGAGTCGGCTCTCTCTCTCTCTCTCTCTCTCTCTCTCTCTCTCTCTCTCTCTCTCTCTCTCTCTCTCTCTCTGCGCGTGTGTGTGTATCGTGTGGCAGCGAAAGAAAAGAAAAGAAAAAGAAAAAGAAAAATGAAGAAGAAAGGGTGACCATGAATTCTGAGAGGCTGACTCAGGCTGTGATTAAGTTATAGTTAGAGGTAGCAGGTACCACCATACGTTAGACAGGTGGATTGTGTCGGCAGGTTGCACAATGATCGGCACCTTTACAAATCAAAACAATTACTGTCTTCGGTAGTCCGGGCGCAATGTGATGATCCATAGTGAATGTGAACGTGATGATGAGTCTTGCCCATTAATTATCCATCGGCGCGCGGTAAAATTTCTTTACAATGCGGGTTACGCTCCTGACTAACTGTTTCAGAAGCCGTGATGGTGCCCTCGGTTCGCCATTGTGACGCAGCTTTTGACACTATATATTATACATCTTACAATTAGAAGCTTTTACTTGCATGTACGCTCTTAAAAGTATATTTACATTTATTAAGGCGACATTTGTTGGCTGCTGAATGTACGTATAAAGATATAATAATGTGTTAATAAAATTTTTCTACATTTTATTTTGGAACTTTATACTCTAGCTTGCATTAATAAAATGATTTAAAAATACACAAAAAGCTAAATAAAATATTATAGGAATTGAATTTAGTTTGAATAGAGTAGACACTGTAAACGAATACATAAATTAAAGACGTAATTAAAGACACCGATTATATCAGTTTGTTATGAGATAAATAACTCGCGAGATAAATATTATTGTTGTTTGTTACTTGTAATTTTTATTATAAGGAAAATTGACTTGCTTGAAATTTAGAGAAATATTGACTTTTACCGTTAAAATGTTTAGAATCTTTCAACAGAGAGAACTTTTTCTTTGAAAATTTTATTTCTATTTAAAACCAATCGAGACGATATCTCGCGTATAATCTTGCAGGATGAGAATATTTTTAAATTCTGGGTTGGATGTAATAGGATCAGCGGCACCCCAAGTAATGTTATACTGAATCTATATAGGTACTAGCGTTAATCTACCTTGTTTGTCGACTACGAAGAACGAGGTAGGGTTAACTTTTAATCTCCTTAAATTTTAGGCTCGACGAGATGCGCCATTTTGTCTTCTGCTCGGAATAAGCGAACAATACGTAATATGAGTAATACGTCAGATATCACGAGACACTCACGATGCTGCATTTGCCAAATTTTCGACGCATCAAATAAAAACGCACGCTTATTATATTTGTCATTAATCTACACTTGTATCTTTATGCCGGGCTATATTTTCGTGTTTTTAATTTTCGGCATATTTTTCCGACGCGCGCGTTTAGAGATGTCCTATATTACTAGATCTTTAGTTAGCTTTGAATCTTCGTATCTTTAAATCTACGTTATAAATAGAAAAAGGGGAAAAGAGTAAATAACAGCGAATAAAAAATATTCAAGGTTGCTAATTGAACCATTCAAATAATTCAATTCAAGTTGTTTGTGCCATTTGATCGCATGTGTCAAGTTAGCTAGATATTATCGTAGGGGGTACATCCATTTTTAAAGGATACGCGTAAATCGCGTAACATCTCGATTGGGCGACAAATATAAGATAAATGATCTTCAGCTATAACACTCGACAGGCCGATCGGGTTCTTGATCCAGAATCAAAACTCGATTTGCGTTTCGATAAAGCTATGTTTCATGGTACTTCCTCCACGTTATCCTGCCCATGGAACTGGTCCTGTCAGATTGGCCCGTTTCACGGTTAACTCGGTGAAATATGAGAACCTTTGGTCGGACACCTAATAGGTGCTCGCAACAAATAGTCTCGCGCGAGATGTCCAGCGCGAGAATGTACAAAAGAAGAGTTTAGAAGAGAAGAGGAAGAATATGAACAACTAAGCGATGTGGAAGGTGACTGCGGTATACGCGATAATCGATCGTCATTAGCACCCTACGGACGCGTATTCGTGCATAGTCGGCAGGTTGAGACGAGACTCCAAGTCGGACGTCGACGACAGAGGTCAACGTCGCTTTCCCGTGTCAAGGAAACATTAATATCGGACGTGCCGCTGACAAAATGGAAGGACCGCGGATGGCCACCCGCGAGCGTGGAGAATGTAGGAATTAATGACGAGCTTTTGTAGAGAGAACCGCGCGGAGACGCGACACTTTAGATATCTCCCTCACGATCAAAGTTCTTTACTACATTTTTTATTGTATTACGACGTCGTCGCTCGAGTCGATAGTCTTGTTTTGTTTCTTATTATAAATCAGGATTCCTTTACGTAAATTTAGAATTTTGTGAATAGACGTAAAAAAAAAAGATCCTCCGTGTGAAACGCTAGAGGAGAATGAATGAGGAAGTAAAAATTGAAATGGAGAACGGACATGTATGTCAGGATAATAACGCAACGCTACTTTTTCGGAATTGCTCACACGCAGACATGTTCGGTTGGCCAACCACAGCATGGCTGCGTTTCCTGTACATTTCTATTCAATTTCTTAACGCAAAATGGCTTCCGTGTCGAGTCGACGCGCAATTATCGAGAGAAAAAGGGGAACGATTTAATTCGAGGTTGTCGGTCTGTCTGTCAGAAGAACGAAAAAGGGTTATACCCTCTTATGTTTTTTCCCGCCTGGTATCCGCGCTAAAACAAATAAAGGAAACGTTAAGCATCGTTTGTTGACTGCCAAAATGGTGACCATCTTGTTGATGGGGTGGAGGGGGGGGGAGAGAGATAACGCTCTTTGTATACTTTTCTATATAAGGATACAAGGCCGTGTTACGTACGATTACATAGCGGTCAAATTTCTTTATAATACTTAAAGAATGTACCTCTTCGTTTAAATAATTAACTGTGTGACCAACTGTTTTATGCTCGCAAAGAATATTAAAAAAATCAATGTGTCGCGTGACATAAGATGTTCTTGTGATGATGCAAAGATGCCTGGACATCTTTAATGCGTTTAATTGTATACATGTTGACTAATGAAAAATTGATTTATTTCAACGTTAAAAGAGGAAGATCGACAGCACGATTGCTTTGTACACTTTTAGCTCCTTCTTGCAAAATTAATTCGTCTCAAATGAAGGTTTATCACTAGACAGTCTTATGGCTGTTCGTAATGTTAGCTATTCTTATAATAGCGCGATATTGTAATAGTATTAAAAATTATTTTGCATATTTAATTAGAATTAATGTCCGATTGCTCTATAGCAATCTTAAGGTATTCATTTCGAATTTAATAAGGTATTTAATTCGAGCTTAGGTTCACAGAGATCTGATCTTTTTCTCTTACTTATTACTTATTTAATAGTTCAATCATATTAAACGTGCTTCAAAACTTTCTTAATTTGTAATGTATGATAATATTCTACACAAGAGAAGAGGACTACAAAAAGCATGTATTTATATTGCTATAAAAATTTGTTACAGTAATTTGATATAGCGATTCAAAAAATTGATTCTAGCGGTAAAAAGTGCACATTAGTCTAATATGAATGATATAGAAGGTGTGTGTGTGTGTGTGTGTGTGT
>NJRQ01000499.1:28408-41079 GCA_003063805.1 Aphaenogaster ashmeadi
TATATATATATATATATATGTATAATGTTTGCGCTTAAATCTTGAACATTATTAAATAATAAAGTATTCACAAAATAAAAACTTGAACTTTCAGTAACTTAACAATCATAAATTTTTGATGGTGGTAATCTTTAAAAAATAATTTAAAACAAATAAAAAAGTGAATTTTTGTAAAATATAACGACAAAAATATTATTATGTCATTAATCTTCATTATTAGCTATAAATCGCTATTTCTATAGCGATTATAGTTTGAGGATACTTGGTGTCCCACAGGACTTGAATTCCCAGTTGCGGTGATCGGATCTTCAGATAAGGGTTGGAAATTGCAGGTATATAACGTGGAGCAACATCATGGCGACATAATAGTAACACTAGTAGCACCAGGGCCCATCTTTTACAATTCAATGCTGCTCCTTTCAATGCCGCGCTCTTCTTTTTCCTTCCTTCTTTCCGCTCTTCGCGATACCCAGATCGCTATCTGGACGCACTATCGCAACACTTTTGTTATTTGAATATACATTATACATACAAATAATAACGTACGTTTCGCCAAATTTTACACAACAACCCTACAAATATGGCTTTGTTATTTTTACGATAAAAGTCATATGCGTGGAGAGAATAATTGCCATTGAGTTATGGCTAAGGATCCATTGTATAGAAATACATTTAATGATATGAGGATATCGAATATAATCCTGTCGACTGCTGATCCTATAATGGAACACAATATACACACACACATTATATATATATATATATGATTCTTTACAGAGCTTGTACTGTTATTATATTCGATTATAACGCGCGGGACGCGCGATTCAATGTGGTATAGGATATATTAGACGCAACTTGCAAATAAAAGGCAATATTCCCGGGAAAAGATAATGTTTTAAATAACGTAGTAAAAAGAGTGAAAGCACAGCAAAAATGTGTCACTTAAGCCCAACTATATCCAGCAGCAGAGAGAGATGAGCATCGATGCAGCGAAAAGAGACACTTAAAGTAATAATAACTATATATTGTCATTGGATACCGTCGTCTTGATACTGTCTCGAGGTATAATGTATATTAACGTTTGTATGGATACGCGCATACTACGCTATATACGCGTCCTCATACTTTCTCTCCGCGACACACTCCTCTTTCCCTTCTCTCGCGGTTTGCAAAGCTCTCGCATGGACGGTAATGCCTCTCATAAGTCAAAATGATGTACAACTCGTTCGTGCACCTATAAGCACCTTTTATGGTCCGGAATCCACATAGATGTGCACATGTGCACATGTGCACCGATACGCGTACCTCTGTGCCTATGTATTTCGTAATATTGACGCGATAATATGCGAATACGCGATAACGGATTTCATAAATCGTTTCGGTTTTGCTACTTAAATTCTTTCAAACTCGATACTGACGCGATATGCGTCATGCGGTATAGGTACGGTATACGGTATCGTCATTCACTATGACACTTTTCTCTCGCTTTCCCTTTTTTAATATTGAAAGAACTAAATATCGCCTCCTACACATATGTATGTATGCGCGCACGTATGTACGTATTCTGCGCGAAGCGCAATACATATATCTTTAAGCTTTTATAAATCCCATATGCCTTTTCTTCCTTTTTATGAATTTTTGATCAACATTATAGACATACATATGATATATAATAATAGACATATAATGTATTGTATATGTTATGTTTATAGATAGATAGAGGGAGAAAAAGTTCAACTACACTCGATATTAAAATATATCTAGTTATGATAATCAGCGTAAGCTAGCGATTCACTGTTTGTAACTTCTTGCAAGATTCTCGGCGTACATCGATTTGCATGGTGTACTTGTTCGAGTCTCGAATGAAAGAAGAGGTCGGCTTTTAATAAGCATCGCGGGGCATTCGCGTACCGTCGGGGTCCGCTGACAATGAACGCATAACTAGATCTGGAGCAGAGCGAAAGGGTTGGCCGCGCGCGTTATGGTCAGGGGCTGGCAAAGACGAAGCCGGGGTGCAGCGTCTCGTAAATCATCGGTTAACGCACTGTTTAGGCGGGGCGGTTTCACGGTGGGTACAGTCTATGCATAGGTTTTCTACACTAAATAATTCCACCATTCGCGATAGGGTGCCCGAAGCAGACACATCCCCGTTTTCGAGCACCCCACCTCTATGCGAGACAACAAATTGACGTCTCTATATAACACTCTTGCCGCGTACATTAACGTATCACGGTGGTTTAAATTTTAAATTTTAAAGGAAGGAATTAATTAAGTGTTGGTCCCCAAGAGTTGGAGCGAGAAAGCGCTCCTATTGACGCACAATTAGCAGATTATGATTAATTTTTTAGATTATTTTTCCATCTGTTTAAATAGCCGAGTATACATACAACATTTTGTTGTCGTTACATGCTGTGAGTGATTGTAACTTTTAATAAGTGATATTTGAAATTTTTCTTGCGCGAATGTGTAAATCACAATCCTTTATTCTTCTCTGTCTACCGAGAGAAGGCGGAGCAAGGTAAGATTGAGATGATTCACGTATTACTGCCATTTTGCTCGAAACAGGTTTCTGTCGAGTATCGAGCCGGTCAAGTTTGCAAGCAACCTAACCACGTCCGATGAACGTCGACTCACGCGGGGCTCGTAATGCTATTACGTGTACATAGTGATTCCTTTGCACACCATTACTGTAAGGTATCGTAGGGTGAGATAACAATTGGATATTTTATTCCTTCGATAATGCTTTAGCTTATTGCTTCGTAGGGTATTATACACGTAATGTTTTATAATCGCATATTAAGCGTAGTGCAATATATCGCGACATATTACATATCTCATTTTTCTCCTACATGAATTGACATAAAATACGGCTATACAAAACTGTTACCTAAGAAGCTACTCGATCAATCGCTTCTCCTTTGGCCTAGCAGGTCATGGAATGCTCGATCTTGCTTTTATCTTTTCAATCAAACACACATATCTCGAGTAGCAAATGTGGATTGAAATGAAGATCATTCTCTTATTTCTTTATTTCATGTTGCGTTCTACTTTGCTTCCTAATTCCATCTTGGTGTGTCATTTATTTTGATATTATATATGACATCGCGAGAGAGGCGCCATGGAAATCCAATCGTGTGCCAAAGGGTGGGGCAATATCATTAACACCTCGCAGGTTTCAACATAGCATTCGTCTTGCTTTTCGCGTCAGCGGCTCGCGCGCGCCCGCGCGCGCGCGCGCGCGCGAGCATAATCCGACGGCCGCGTTTTAAGCGGGCTGTGCAAGCGGATGCGACATATTTATGGCTTGTTTTTAAATATTAAATGATACAAAGGTGCCGCGCGCGCGCACACACACGTACAGGAACGAGGAGAAAGAGGGAGGAAAGGAGAGGGACGCCGACCAACAGCGTCGTGTCTCACCTGCCCGTGGAACTCGGATGGAGACGTTAGTAAAGAGAAGAAAGAGGCTGGCTGGATTGGCTCGGTTCGGATGGCGTGCCGAATTCCAAACTCGGATTTATGGAGAAGCCGAGAAGAATATATTTTTCCCGCTGTCTCTCCACATTCTCGTCCGTCAATCCATAACCGATATCTACATTTGCGTGTGACGAAATGAACGCACGTGACCTTAAAACGTCGAGATAGCTCTCCTTCTTTTTCCTCCCTTCTTTATTACAATGTCGCTTAATTTACATCGCGGCATCGAGATCACATCGAGGTCGGTTGCTTCGGTGCTCATTTATGCGCTTATTCGATGCGTATCTGTCAGATACATCGTGTTACATTTTGGCACTTACTCGCGACTTTACCGCGCCGCGCCGGTTGTAATTTGCACGACTATATGTACATACTATACTTATTTGACGAAACGTCTCCCGACTTGCCGTAGGACGTAACGACCTTCGACGATCGCTTCTCTGCCCTTATCATCCCTCGTTACAAAGCAACAATGGCAAGCCGGCGCAGATGCAAGCTCGCTTTATTTAAAAATTCAATTTATTATGTTAATCGATCCCTCTTCGGGGAAGAAAGAAGAAAGTTACGACGCGACGTAATGTGATGTTACTACCGATGTTACTATCGACTGGAACGGGCGAGACCACCTCGTTCCAGCGAACACTGCTGGCGGAGATGAGCCATCATTACTCACCCGCGCACCCACGGGGTCAGCGCAGGTGAGTCCGCTCCCACAGCCAGGGCAGCGTGGATTACCGCCTCTATGTGGCACGAATGTCAGATAGATACGCCCTTACGACCGGCAGAAGCGTAATGATAGTCCGGCAACATCAGAGTCGTCGACGTCTACGTTCGACGTCGTCGCGCACCTGCACCCGCGCTCACCTTCGTCGATCCTCGCTTATACGTACATACGTATATACTTATCTACATACGTAACGTATTCTGTGCACACGTACGCCTACAGTTTCGCGACATGTTTCGTTAGCGACATTGTCGGGCTTATAGACTGTACATAGACGACACTTTGTTTTACCGCTCAAATCGATCCACTTTCACGTCTTCCATCAGCGAAAAATTCATATGTAGTTTGCGTGCTAGTTAATGGTTGACAAACAGGAAGGAGGATATAGAAGAGGAAGAGGTTGTGTGTGTGTGTACGATATCAAGGCGAGCTAAGGGACATGGTAACATTAATAGCGATATATTTCATAGGAAGAAATCCCTTCTTTTCTAGATGGATTTTAACAAATGTAACGACGACCAACAATATACATGCCGCTTTGTCGAGACTGAGAAATAAACTTGTAAAGTTTTTTCTGCGAAATTAGAATGTAAATAATATTTCGCGTCGTACGTACAAGTGAGCCATCGACTGGTAACGTAAAGTGTAATAACGGATGATGGAACAACCATCAAGCGCTTAAATTTTAATATTATGAACGGAGAAAACATCATAGATATATATATATATATATATATATATATATATATATGTAGGTAGCAGCAGCTGATCGGACTTGGTCGATTTGGCCAACTTGGACGACGAGTCTCGAAACTCTTGAGACTAAAAGATTGATACGGCAGTTTGTAAAAATCTTTTATGCCCCGCGAGATAGCGAAAGACGGATTTTATTTCATCGTGGCTGCAGATACGCTTCATAGAACTGAAATGTTTTCTACTTAGAAAAAATGCGGTAACATATCGATACTCTGTCTACGATATTGACAACGTAAGAACGTGACACCGTTCCTTGCTGTCTATCGATTTCGCGACCCAAGAATATCAACGGCGCAGAATTATTCGTAAGCTTACATTCGGCTTACGACTGGTTGTCGTAAGCAGAGCCTCTTGCATGTTGTAGCGCGAATCCCTGTTACGGTATCATCCGATCGATACGTCTCGCATGAAAAGTTCACGGGCGTCACGAGAATAGTATAATGAGGTCTATACTTTTGTTGTAACACAAGGAAACTGTTGTTCGGGGCAAATGCTGGAGGGATTATCGCCTAACTATGCAACGCCATCGCTTAGCGTCTGTCAAACTGTCGTAAACGCATACTTAGTTCTCGTTATTTTTTAATAACGAGAGCCATCTCTCTCTCTCTCTCTCTCTCTCTCTCTCTCTCTCTCTCTCTCTCTCTCTCTCTCTCTCTCTCTCTCTGAAACTTCTGAATGCCGACAAGGTACTTGCGACTAATTGCGAATTTCGTTATCTATTACGTGACATACAAGCATTTCCTTCTAACAAACGCGCGCATATTGTTGTTATACTTAATAAATATATTAACATTAGCAGCAACCGTTGTTAATATTAGTTTCCAAGCTAACGAACAGAACAGGTACTCTTACCACTCGCGTCCGAAAAACTACATACGTCCGATGAAAATCAATGAAGATCGACATTTAGAAATATATCAACAATTATATACACAGGCATATATGTAAGTTACAATTTTGTAACGAAATAATTGTACGAGATATATTAGATGAAACAGCTATGATGCATATGTATAGTTTGTTTCGATAGATGTATAATGCGGAAGTTTTGTCATAACGGTAGCATGATACGAGGCAAAATGCTGCGATATCGATCACGTAAGTCACGACCCGTAAGTTGCATACATGAAATGTTAAAGACGACGACAGTCCGTCTGTTGCATGCGGATTTCCCGATGCTTTCTTTCAAGGAACGTTCGCGTATTGTGTTGCACGATATTTGCATGAGGTAATCGTTTGAAAAGTAGAAATGTAGGCAATCCGCATAAGAGTCCGTGTAGGAGTATTATGATAACAGTTTATACAATGTGAGTGATATACGATGATGGATTTATCAGTCTATCCAACATATACATGTATATCGCTTATGTGAAAACAAGTTTAATTAAAAAATATATAAATAAAAAAATTATAGCGTACCTTGATCGAACCTGATCGAACTTGATCGAACGACAAATTCAAATTTTAACATTTAAGAATGAAACTTTATAAATTAGTAAATGTGCAATTCAACATTTATAACGTGAGGTTGAACAAAACGATTTTCATACTTCACTCAAATAATTTGACTCAGCAATTGTAAAATACATAGGTAACATGCAAAATTCTTTTGCTCTTTGTCCATTATTCTTTGAAGACTGACATTTTCATAAGAACTCGAAGAGATCCTAGATCTTGATTCACTCTCTTGGTTCTGTCCGAGTTCCAACAATTGAATAAATCTTTTCATCGTTACGTCGTCTTGATATACTTGGCAGATATACATTTGGAAAATTTTTACGTCCGATCATTCAACAATAACAAAACAAGCATAATTTCACGAATTGATGGTGTAGTCCTTGTCGTTGTCTTGATCTCTAACGAAACGCTATTCATTCGTGGATCGCAGGTTATTCTGACAGTGTCGACAGGACAGCCATTCACGGGCTAATTTTCTGAATGCTCACCATGTTATTGTAACTAAGCCCTTATTTGAGAACTTTTGACTTCGCGGATGCCATCTGCCTCTGCCTTTACCGGCCCGTCCCTTTTCGTACATATATTATCCTGGATATACGCATATGTGCAAAGGTCTATGCGAGTGTATTTGTCAGAGGCGGATGAATATACTTGGAGAGCCTACACACGCACAAATGATCTTTCTCTGCCCCTGTCTATTAAAAATATAAAGTCAAGAAAGTTGTACAGAAGGAAATTGTCAGATATTGTTACTCTTTAATACTTATAAAACAGTTTTTAAAAATAAAAAGCTAAGTTTGAATTTTGGAAGGCTCGTAAATTCGGGGTCCTCAGCAAAATCGCTTGTGTATTTCGCCTGTGCGATAATCCATCACTGGCACTCGTGAATATTTTGCACTCCGTCCATTTTCGTGCGAACATTTAAAACCTCTCTCTCTCTCTCTCTCTCCCTCTGTGTGTGTGTATGTGTTATGTGATTTAATGTTCCGTAGCGCGCCCTTCCGTCATCGACATGGTCGCGCTCCAAGTGCAACGCGTTTCGTTCCCCCTCGAGACGTGAGGACAGGATAGGATGGGCTGGCAAGCTAGCACAGAAGGGAAGGGGGGACATTGTGTTCCAGTTACATATTTATCGTGTAACAAATAGGCGTTCGGTGTTATGATATCACGGGACCACAGCGCCGACTGGTTCGCATCGCTAGCTACCGCGACAGGAGGTAACCGCGAAGGGGACAGCTGTTGCCTTTTCTTCTCTCTTTCTCCCTTTCGCCGCTTCTTTCGATTTTCCGCTCGGTTCTATTTGTCCGAAGCGCAACATTTGCGGTAACACGGTCAGCGATCAGACAATGCTAAGAAATAAACAAGTCGATTATTTTTCTCGGAGGAGGAAGACTGGTTAGCGATGTAAGTCCGTGACCTACGAATGTTATTCGATTATCCTTTGTTCGTTATTTTTTCTTGTTTTAATCGACCACCTTATCATATTTCACAATCAATTTGGCTACTTTTAAATTAGTTTCTCAGTTTATAATTCGTTACATTTTTCTTTCTCATTTCTGTCTAGCTTTCATAACTTTTTCTTCGAATTTCAAACTGTTTGTCTCGTTAATCGTAAAGATTTTTTTCCTTGTGCTTTTATTTTTATAAAAATACTCGAACATCGATGTAGCGCCCAACTTGAAAATAACAAATTCTATCTAAGGCTCGCTGACAAATAGACTTAATATAATAGTCTCTAATTAGCGCTGCACTTTTTCGTATATTTTATTCATTACGTTTAATTTATGTGAGAAAGCATATTTGCGTGATGCGTCAGGCATGAGTGAAAAAAAAGATGAAAATTATAAATAAATTTATGACGAATGCATCTGAAAGAAAAAACATCTAAATTCTTCTTAATTTACGAATGAATACACAACGATGTATATGTATATTTATTTTTACTTTGTATCTCCATACTTTTATACTTTGTTTTATTATTACTAGCTCGCTATTGAACGATATAGCATAGCAAAGATCTCTCTCTCTCTCTCTCTCTCTCTCTCTCTCTCTCTCTCTCTCTCTCTCTCTTCGCGCTTCCATATTACTTGGAAATTACTACTAACGGACGCTATTTCGTGTCCGTTACTCTATATTTCGATAGCTACTAGCCGCTCACCTGAATATGCGCTTGCGTTTCTATCGATTGAGCTTTTGTTATAGAGATATTTCTCTGAAATCGATTTTCTGACAGTGGCACGAAAGGGTGAAATTCAAGTTGCTTTAACGACGCGTTCTCCACCAATGTATTCTTCTGCCAAGTTCCGTCGCGTCGCCTATCGACTACCCTCGAGCGCGCCCGCGTCAGCAACGTCGACGACGTTTTGTACGAGCTTTACCAGCGGCACGGGGTGAAGCCGATTCTTTTCGTAGAATGACAATGAATCGCTTCTGTACGATCGACAGGATTTCCCGCTGTCGGTCCTTTGTCGCCCTCGAGAATCGACGCGGATTGTGCCCCGGGCGAGAGAAAATATTTGCCGTCGGCGACCCACAATACGTCCACTTGTGTGGGAAGCGGTTGCGGCGACGTATAACTCTATTTATCCCGGTTGAATACTGGCCTTCGTGCTTCTCGGTCGACATGTTGGACGATCCATATTCCTCGCGAGTGCAGTTCTGTCAAGCTTATGCTCGATTAAACCTTAATCCAATTCCGAGTCGGATATTCCTGTCTGCTCGTCGAATACATGCACTTCGAATACACGCACTTCGAAAATCATTCTAAGCAATACTCTAAATTAATAAATGGTCGTTATCATTGTTAAAGAATAGGAATTGTTTTTATATATAACGCGCTAAATATGCGATTGTCTAATAATATAGAATTCTGGGTTTTATTGCTATTTAAGAAATGTATGTCTATTATTTACACAAGAATGTTATAAATATTCAATGTTAAGACATAACGAGGATTAGATTAATTTCATTGCTACACTGTTTGTAAGTGCTAAATATGCATTAAAAATGTAAATTATTGCTACGGCATAAAAAATATATCGTAGTTTTTAACAAATGTAGATCTCTCCATTCACGCAATCTATTTTGATTATTATTTAGAAGAGAGAGAGAGAGAGAGAGAGAGAGAGAGAGGTTTTATAAAAATTTTTTACAAACGCTATATACTATTGATGTACTAACGATAATGGTACATCATTAAGCCAAAAGTAATATTCTTTAAGGTGACATATCGATGATTATTTGCGAAATTTCGCATGTCACATTTAAAACGCAAAATTCCTCGATAAACTTTTGAATATAAATTATCTCTCTTAAATGTATCGTGTGTTGCGCATTTTCGTAATTTTCCATCTTATTGTGTGCCTCTTTTCATTTTGTAATATGTAATGTTTTTGTGGGCTTTGTGTGGAAAAATTTCACGAACGGATTACACCACGCGGTCAGAAAGACCTCGGCCAGTAAAGTCACACTTCGACAATCCTATGCAATACTTGGAGATCTTAAGATGGATCTCCTCTGGCATTTAGTGTACTATGGTTTCAAAGATGCAACACGAATTTATATTAATGAAAAAGAAACGCGATGCCGATCATCATAAAGTATAACTATAAAATATTGACATTTTTTTCTTAAGATTAAAAAAGTTTTATTATTAACGTGTAAGAAATTGTATACCGACTCAGCTGGCAAGAGATGATACTTATATATTTGTCACTACGTATCAACCATACGGATTGTGGTCCTCTACGAGTAACGAATCCCAATATTAATAATGCTAAAGCATTTATATATGATTCTCCCCTCTTCCCCCAACACCCTCCCATCACGAAACTTGTTAGAAAATTTGTTGCGAAAAATATTACCTCAGCCAGGATTATTATTAATACCGTAATAATCTGCAGTCGTATATTTTAAAAATGGCGTTGAACATAAAGGAAAAAGAAATTTGCGATACGTTTGCAACTTTCCTATATATTGGGACGCATCCATCAGTCAAATACAGCTGCAGATTTTCGGAGAAGTTTTCCCACAAGATATTCTCAGCTGCGTGACCCTCGAGGATGCTCGCATCTAAGCTATACTAAAGATCTTTCACAATCTAAAAGAGGCACGAATCACATCACTCTCGGCGTAATACTGAAGAGTCCGAATTAAATCGTACGCGCGTGAGTACTCGATCAATTACTCTAGCATTAACGCCTCACGGTTGGATTGCGCCTTTACTGCTTTCGTTTTCACTCGCCTAGCTTTGAACGTGCATTTATCTGAGAGCGGCGATTCTTTACGGAACTTGGTTTCTCGAGTGCCAAGATCGTGAGATTTAACGGGGTCGGAAATATTTTTCGAATATCGACAGCCCTCCGCACAATTTGTTGGCTCCTTGTTAAAGGTATACATCCTTTTAGCTGCTCAAGATTACTTTAACAGTATTATGCCGAGCAATGGCGAGCAATTGCCAATTACACTGTCAACTTGGCGAATTACTACTTTATCCACTTTTGAACATCGCTGGTTCCAGTTAGAAAATTGAACCTTGATTTAATTTTCGGACGAGTATTTTTAGATCACTATTAATATCCATTTAAGAAATCATTTATTTAAACATATAGAAAAATATAAATAACTGCTTCGTATGTATATATAGTACAGGCAGGGTTGTAAAGTAGCGCGTTACTTGTAACGCCGCGCCGTTACCGTTATCGTTACTTTTTTATAGTAATGATTTGATAATGACGTTATAAATAAATGAACTCGTTACCGTTACTCGTTACTTTCTAAAAGTGACTTTCCCAACCTTGGCGTTACCGTTATGAAAAAATGTTACGTCATTATCAAATCGTTACTAGAAAAAAATAACGGTAACAGTAACGGTGTTACAAGTCACGTGTTACTTCCCAACCCTGAATGTATGTTATGTGAGATTGAAATTTAAGGAATTTTGGCATAAATTAGAATTTAATATAATATATATATTTTTTTTGGGGGGGGGGGGGATAAAATTTTATTTCATTGTCAGATGTAACAATTTTCGCATTTCTTTCTAAATCTAAATAGCCGCAATCTCTCTTTTTCTCTTTCCTTCTCTCAATCAATGATATCTTTATGTAAATTTTGATTAAAGAAAAATAGTTCTAATTTTATCTTTTGATGCGTTTTGTAAAATAGAAAACACACGCGACAAGTTCCTTTTCGCGTTAATTATGGAATATTTAAAATCCCAAATTAGAAAATTCCCTAAATTTGAATCACATATTTCTATTTATAGTCTCATGATATTTCCTGTGATATTAAATAACGATGAGAGAGTTTAATAATACGGAATAAACGGGGTAAGCACATTGTGGTAACAAACGGGTGACTAAACCGGCGAGAACCGTCACTCCAATTTCTGGTCCAGGCTCACCCCAGCCTCTTCGTCACTCTTGTTTCGCAAGGATGACGTCTTAACAATCATGAATATGACATCGTCTTTTTCGAGAGGGGTCGAATCTACGGTATCGTGCAAATCAAACGTTAATAGCTCCCGAATTTTCCATGTATTCACACATATATATAAACATTTTTCTCTCTCCCATATACCGTTCGGTGATATATCTGTGTTGGTTATAAGACACCGATTGCTCCACATGTGGAAAGCAACGTTTTTCTTTTTCTTTATATAGGAGGCTGTACTGTCAGACATTGTTATGCAAAATAATTCTAACGTTTTTGCACTTATATATTCTTTTATTTACATAAATCTATGCGTGAATTTAACAGATGTAAATTTCTGCTGTAGCACAGTATTAGACATACGACTGTTCTCATTCCATTTATATTTATATTTTAAATTTAACTTTTATAATAAACAAAGATTATTAAAATTTAGTGGATAAATATAAGTAACTATATATTAGTTATGTATGACATTTAAAATATTTACAAAGAAGAGCGAATCTTTTCTCTGTACTCGATTGTATTATTTAGTAATTATTATTTAGTAATTAGTAATTATTATTATTATTAGAATTATTAAATTTAATACTTGCACATATGTGAGAAACAAGGTTTTTTGCGTTTTTGACATGACAAGTAACTATGAAAATTAATTAATTATTATTTTATTTTAATGAAATCGTGTGATTATAATAAACCAAGGAAACGAGATTAAATGGTCCATATTTATTCAACAATTTAAATTTTTATTAAAGTCGCAAATCTTGATTTATAAAAATTATACAATTTTACTTCTCTCAGGACTTGGAAACTTGAGAAA
>NJRQ01000499.1:42132-57286 GCA_003063805.1 Aphaenogaster ashmeadi
AAACATTTCCACGATCTCTCGTTTTTTCGTATGTCTTTCTTTATGCAAAATTTTTGGACTTGACCAATTAAAGTCATTGTTATGGGAAAGACGGTGTTCGTTTATTACTGAGTGGTTACTGAAATGCTTCTTAATATCATGCTTTATGTTCCTTAATACGTGTTTCAAGATTATAAAACTTCATAATATAATACGACAAAAGAGAGAAGAGCAGGAGCAGAAGGAGAGAAGATGAGGAGAGGAGAAGAAAAGAGGAGAAAGGGGAGAGAGAGAGAGAGAGAGGAGGGGGAGAGAGGAGAGAGAGAATATTTAATTTATGAAGAAATTTCTCTAACGATATTTTTGTAAAATTATTTTGCTGCAATATGGAAAGGAAGGAAGCGATGTAGAAGCATATCTCGTTCGTGGGATTTTAGCACGAAAAGTGGCAATAAATTCGCTAATGAATTATATGCGCAGGCGCTAATCTATGCAACTGTGACAGTAACTCCGCCCTACTTGTCGCTATAGTTGAGGCTTTCTCTTAAGCAATTTTCCTTTTTCGACAATTCCGGAAGGATTGGCTGGCTGGATAAATTTTCGTTAAAGAAATGATCAATACAAGGATCGTAAATCAAAACGATTTTTACCTTAAATATTGGAGTTCGAAATCGCGTACTTAAGCAAAATCACATGGAAGAAGATAGCGAAATTTGCCTTTAGTGTCAATTGATATTACTTCAAAAGTTTGAATAATTGAGAAATACTGGATCTTTAAATGTTATTTACATCTACTGTATATGTCTCGAATATGTCTTGAATATTCTATAAATAATTGAAAAGAATGTCAATATTCAAAACTTTCTTATCTTTTGTATTCTCTTTGGTGCATATTAAGATAGATATTCCGAGAATAGAGAATAAAATATCTTACTTTGAAATACACTATAACGAATCTCAATTTAAATTTTGCTAACTTGACATATTATATCATAAGTTATGTATGTCACATATGTTACATATCATAGTTGCATAATCATCACTTTCAGCATGCATTTCATTATTTTGCGCTTTAAGCTTTTTTGTATTGTACTTTTCTATTATACTTTTCTGTCCAAGAAGATATTACAGTCATGTTAAATAGTTTATTTAGGCGTTTGCTCTTATCGATATTTTGGCGTTATCCATATCATACAAATAGATAACTTCCGTGTCATTTTGTAAAAAACCGAAAAGTATAATTTATGATATCTATTTCCAATATTGGAAAATGGGATTTTTATAAATCTTTATATTAAGTTTTTTTTCTGTAAAAACTGTAAAAACTTGTTCAAAAACTGTAAAAGATTAAACAACACAGAGAAGAACGAGAGAGCCGTTTCAACAATTTCACTCGATGAAAAATGAATATTATAATTGCAAAAATGTAACTTTTGCGGTGGATTGTTTGTATAATAGTATTTCTCTCGGAAGTAAAATTGCAAAAGTCCAGAGCTATGTACTCAAATTAATATATGAAGCTTCATCAATTTGTAATAAAGAATTTAGAATTTAATGTATTCTATACATTTCTGTACCTATTCTATATTTGACAAAGTCGTTTGAAATTTTATTTTATATCGTAGATCTATATCTAACAAGATTCAGAATTGTGTTTTTCAATTGATACAATCGTGTTAGATCATCTCAAGATTATCTCAAATTATCAATAAAAATAAGCAGCAAAGGCTATATAGAATTAACGTACAAGTCCAGCGAGAACTGATGAGTGAGAAAGCTGCGGTGTTTGCGAACTGCAGCAGTTTGTGGAAGCTGCGGTGTAGTCGTGTCAGGAAGATGAGAATGAGGGAGCAGCCCGAGCCCGGCCCATACCGGATATGGATACCTGTCCGCACCGCCTCCGCCAATCGAGACCGACGAATCAGACACAAATCCCCCTGTCGAGGTGCACGAATCGGGCGGGACTCGCCTCTCTTCTTTTCTCTTTTCTTTTCACCTCTCCTCTCCTCTCCTCTCCTCTCCTCTTCCCCTCTCCTTGTCGCTTCTTCCTTGCTGTATTCTTCGAGCGACATCGACTTCTCTCGCTCTACCGTCATACCCAAGCAAATCAGGATACCTCTAATGTAAGCTAGTTTTAAATTCGCTACGCGGATAACTTTAAATGAGTAATATTGAGTGTAACATTTTGAAATAAATTAAATCTTATTAATCTCTGTACTGGTAGAACAATATTAATTTTTTGCAAATTTTTAAAGAGCAATTACCTATATAGTGCTGTTAAATTAAAACGACGAATGAGACGAATCGTTATCGTTAATGTTCGTCTCGTAAATAAAAACAAAAATATATTTTAAATAATTTTATGGGTTAGAGCTTAATTCAAGCTGTAATTCAACTGAAATGCGTTACTTTATATGTATATAAATATACATATATGAAGAAGAGAGAGTAACTTACATATATGTATATGTATACATGTTATCAACTTAATATTACTCCGCTCAAGTTTAAAAACTTTTGCGTTACGATATTTCTCAATGTCTGCGAAAAAATAATGCGTTTCGTATAAAATAACAATCTTTAAATCTTTTCTTTATCGATACACCTTGAAAGCTTGTTAACAATTGATTGTTAACTTTACAACACTGTACTTGTAAGAACATAAAGAGACACGGTCGTGTCTCGCGCCAAATAGTAAAGCAATACTATTGCGCGGCAGTAGCGAGGCAGACCGAATATATTATATATACGAGCCGCTTACAATTAGTTGAGCCGAGATATGATTATCGGATCTCAATAATGGTTAGACCGATTAAGTTTATAATTCTATTGCATAAGAAAAGTGTCTTTATCTGTACTCTCCATGCAGCATAAAGAGAGGTATAACGCAAAGTCCGGACCTGTAAATGTATATTATATATACATATTTAAAAAACGTTCTAGTCGCGCTTGGTCGTCGTAAGACGAGTCTACAATTTGTTAACCCGACGTGTGCAATCTTTCCGTCTCATCTCAAATGGCGAGATAACATCGCGATTTTGCAACTTTGTACTATAAAGTCGTAAAAATCGATTAAATGGCAAGTTTATCACATTTCGTAAAGCTTATAGTTTATTTGTCAGTTTCATCCGTGAAAGATTCGATCTTTGATTACGAGGAAGGAATACGCCTAGTATATCGATAAGGTACATAAAAGGTACATATCTACATATATATATATATATATGTAACACGTACGCGCGACAGATACGACGCGGACGCGACGAATGAATAAAAATCGGAGCGCGTTTCACAGCGGGTGACGCGCGCGGCGCGGCGTGCCTCATCACACAATGCTCTCTTACGAGGGACATTCACACGTGCTCGCCACGAGCACACGTGTCCGATGCACTCATTTCGAACATACACGTGTGCGTGCACGTCCTGCGAGGTCGAAACGCGTCGAACCGCGAGCATTGTGATCCTTGTCACACGTTCACAAAAAGGACGTAGTTGACTCGTTACTGCGCAAGCAGTTACCGAGTTTTCGCGCGTTGGCATTTCTAATTTCTCATATTCATCAACTCTCCCTGTTTTTGTAGGTGCGATCCGATGTCTGTGTTTGCGCTGACAAAAAATTCAACCGCGCAAATATTCAAGTAAATATCCTACGCGCCGCATACAAGGACCGTGAAGCGTGCAAACACGCTTAAGCATTAAGTACTGCGAATCATGAAATATGTACACATCGAGAGGATCTCTCTAAAATGATACAATTTTTTTATTTTGTCGCAAAAGAAAAATATCTCTAAAAATGTTCTCTTTAACTAATTAATCTTTCGTATAGTTGCTCGAAAATCTTTCGAGGGTTGTTATGTTAATTTACTCGTCAAGGGCCTTTATAACAAAATATATCTAGATGTAAATGATTCAAATTCGTTTTACGTTGGCGATTAATGATAACATATAGGCCTATTTACTCTAAAAATTATTTTATTACGTCTTCTAATAATTAATAGACTTTAGACTTTCTTTAAAGGCGTTCGTTAAAATATTACGAGGTCTAACTTAAATTCGAGTTTCGCTTTTAATTCGACACTCGCAATATTTTTAAATAGACAATTATTTGATTTTTCCGAAAAATCATAAACTTATTTTTTAATAATTTTACATGCGAAATACTTGAGACGAAACGCAAATCTCAGTATACGAATTAAGACATTCGCACTCTTCGATAAAATCCGCGTGATCAAATATATGTCGATATCTCAATAAAAGACGTATCTAAAAACGGTACTTTGTTACCCTACCATGGTTCGAAAGATTCGGAATGTCTTCCCTCTCGTTCCAATTAGACGAATTAATCATTCGTTTAAACCAAATATTCGTGGAATCCGCTCAAGGCACGATAAGAATTTAACGTGTGCGCCAGAAGTAAGTAAAGTGTAGAGTATATAAGAACACATGCGTTCTGCGCGTAAAAATTTTTGTGATGATCGACGGGTGGAGCTATATACCGTGAGGTGAGGGTAAGAGAATTGGCGGGGGAGGGGGGAATAATGGGAAGGAGGGAGAGGGAGAGGGAGACAGAGAGAGAGAGAGAGAGGCGCTCTTATTTGACCCCGGGCCTATTGCGCGAGTTAGCGAACCGCCGCGATCAGTTGGGGTCACGCAAGTCGCCACCCTAATTCGCCTAATAGGGACAAATATCATAATTGTTGCCTCTTCTTCGCTAAGCATCCAAATAGATTGATGCTCTCTTACTGGCTTACGATGCTGCGATGCAAGTCTCAAGTCTCAAGATACCGATCATCAGTGACGTATGTCTTGCATAGTGTGAATGGCAGAAAGAGATTGAAAATTGGTTTCAGTTATAGACCTATTTATTGAAATATTTTAAAGCTTTTATAATTATAATGTATTTTATACGATTGCAAGCAGGTTTAAATGGAAATCGAGTGGAGAGAAAAATAGATGAAAGTGACGCAAAGAATTTATATTAATTGTGAAAGTAAATTTGAAAATAAGGATCAAATTGCCATTTTGGCAAGATTAAGATTTTTATCTAAATTTCTATTATGTAGGAATTGGAAGATGCTTTTATCATTGTAGGTGAATAATATATATCCTCAGAAATATATTAACATATTGTTCAGGGTGTCTACTAGATAAAATGCATCACATACTTGCTCGCATGAAGATAGCAATAGCTGTTGCAGCTTTTTAAAAATTATATCTCATTGCCTGCAGTATTGTAATATGGTTAGAAACAATTTGTGCAAAAGTACAAGAGAAAGGCATATAAGAAAAGATGATCGCTGAATTATGTAGCTCTCATCCGATTCGGCGCAACTTCCTCGGTAGAACCATCTTCCGCGATTACAAATCGGATGAACCTGGCGTGGGCGAACGAAGCGCAGATATCCACTTGACCCGCGCCTCGACGGTATATTTATCCACCTAACTAAGGTCTGCGGTGTCAACACGAGTCAACAGTGGTCAATAAGCGATCAAGTGGCTCCACGGCCCACGCCGATCGTCACATACCTCTCTGACGTCCCTTGCTTGCCTCCGTTACAAAAAAATCACTGTCAAACGGTACTTAAGATCGAGATATCATAGAATCGTAGATCTTTTCTTTACGTGTTTTTCTTCGCGTGGTGATTGTAACATTAATCGCATAATTGCTATTATTAATATACAAAAATTGTGCATTATTGTGAATAAAAACCTCGTTACAAACTATAAGACATATATGCGTGCGTCTTTTGCAATGGAAATGGAATTATTTCTCATTTGGCTTTTTAGCGTTTTTAGCGTGAAACGATTGTTTCGCAAAGATGCTCCGTCGCGAAGGATTAACGAGCATCGGTGCAGACTGCAGGCAGATCCGCTTGTCGATGCCATAAGCCATAAGCGACTTGAACCATACGACTTAACCTCGCGTCTCGGTGTCAGCGGTTCACATTAATTCAGTCGAATTAATCGTCAGTGTCGTCGCGAGGCGCAACCCTGCTCCACAGCACGGATTTATTGAATCAACCGGTCGAATGGTTCATAAGTTATGTCATCGAGCTCCGCCACTTGGATAACATCCTTTAGAAATACTCTTGAATATGTCAATTTCATATTCTATCGGCGCATATAGGTATGTGTAACTTTCCTTTAATTGTAAGAGACGAGGGAGATAAAAGTATACTTGGACTATACTTGCAAAGATATTAAGCGAATATCTATTGTCGTTACTTTTCGTTTTTTAGTGTAAATGTTTTTGTGTTTCAGTTTAAAACATGTTTCCGTTTACATGCATATAGCAATGATATTAGAAGCGATAGAATTGGAAAGAATATAGCTTGTGAGTAATAGAGGAAAGTTTATTTGTTGAAACAAATAGATTCTTAGAGCTCTCAGCTTAAAGCGGGTCAAAGACCGTTACTAGCAATAGCAGATACAATGTAGCTGGAGTACATTGTGGATGAGGATTTTGCGGAGGGCGATTCCGCGGAGTCTTGGTGTGCATAATGTAAACAGACTGCGGCGGATATCGGTAAACCGCAACGTAATAGACCGTAATACATCGTGTTTTGCATAAGCGATCAGAGGAGCAAATGCATCGAGAGGGGTTAGGTTTCACGAAGAGTGACGGGAGGGCGGTCGAGGGCGGTCGAGGGTGGCCGAGGGCGAGGGAGAAGGCTCGAGAGTACCGTGTGCAGAAGAAGAGGCTCCGATCGCAGCTGCCAAATCCCACGATCCCATCGCCAATTCATCAATGATTCACCCAGCTAAGAGCACTCGACGTAGCGATCGTCACGAAACCATAACTCGCTAGACCACGTCAGTGACGGTGACCATTTTTCTTAGAGATCGCGCCGTGGAAGGTAAAGGAACTCGTCACGACAACCTCGACCCTCACAATGATTTCCAAGTTTGAATAATCGCCAAAATCCGATTGTTCCTCGCGTGCATCGTGAAAGGTATCTAAGGAAACAGATCAAATTTCTTCGAAAATTGTCGCGACAAATGATCGATTTTGTCGAATTTAGCAATGTTTCGGAGCTTACCAAGAGCCGTGACAATGGCACACTTAATTGTAGTGATCCCGTTCAAAGTGTAACGACTTGTTATTTTCTCCGTGTTGCAAAATGTATTATCGTGAACGTCGCGCAGAAATATCATTTTGAGAAATATCACCAGATATATTACGGGTTTTAGATTTTCAAATTGCCAAACACTCTTCTCTTCCATTAATCTTTTATCAATCGTGATGTTTGTGGAAAGAAGATCGATTTATCTGTTATACGAGGAGTGGGCGACGAACGATCAATTCCGTTGTTATATCAATCCAAGTCTGAGATGTAGCGCAACCACGTTCCGAATTTCGTGATCGACGAGCCTTAAACTAAATAGATTAACCGGTCGGCGCGGCGCGGCGCGGCGCGGCGTATCGTATCGTCCACGTCCTGCGATCCACAGCACAGCGATCTCTTCTCTCGAACGGCCGAAAATCAACGACGACAACGTGCTACGTGGCTGGCTACGTGAAGGACGAGTCGCGGGGAAGGGGAGATGCTAAGCCGAGACCTATTTGGTTAAGAAGCTAATCTCTCTCACGGCGCGGCGGCGCGGCGGCCGGGTCTCTCTCCTCTGCCCGGCCACGGAATGCGCGTACACACGGGACGGGACCGGGACCGGGGACGTCGCGTCGTGACGCGGGACGTCGGTGAGATTCTCACGTGACAGCTCAAGCTGGACCGGATTCTCTTTCTCTCGCGCGTAGGAGACTCTTTCCTCTCTCACAATCAGTCCTCTCTTCGCCGAGTGGTTCCTTTACTCGGCATAGGAAGGCAGATCGGTGCTCATCCTACCGCGATGATCCCATTTGGTACATCCGGAGCTCCATTATCACGAGTTTACACGACAGTTGTCCGCATAGCTGCGGTTACCAGTCTCGAATCCCTTCCCGTGGAATCCCTTCACCTGCGAGATCAGGCCTGATCGCGTTATAAAAGTGGAGGAATTGTGGGATTTAAGAGAAGATGTCGCGACTTATATGATACGCGATCCGGCATGTTTTTAAATTTTTTAATGCGCATTAACACATACATATGATTAACGATACATGGCGATGTACGTAATAATATCTTGCCAAGTTACGTGTCTAATTGAAGGTTTTTGTAAATCCGAAATTCTGGCACTCTTGGTAGCAAAAGATTTTACACGATCGTGTTTTACACATTTTACATAGTTGTTGATGCTCGAACAATTATGTATACATCATGGAGTTGTAGTTAAAAATGTTTGTCGAGCAATAAATATATTTTAACGATGCGTCACATAAAATGATGTTACAAACTTACTATTGATGTCGCAACATTTTTGACGTTTTCGACAGCAAGGTGATATATTTTCACCCGCGATACCGCATTTAAGAGTATGGAAGAATTCTCTCACAAGGATAACCAAGGTCCAAACCGCGTCAGTCGAGCAAAATTCCTATTCTCGACTCGATTCTCAATTACATCTGCCGGCTATAGTTCTCTTCTCATCCCCATATTAGCAGATCGTTGATATTGATGAAAATGGTTTCATCCGTATCGGCCTGCAATCGGTACAAGCCTATCTCGAGCATCTTAATACCGAAATTTCCCGGTGCGTTTTCAATCGCCGAGCGAAACGCAATGTAAACACGCGGCTGTCTCGCGGCGATTGGCTCGCTTCTCTCTACACTTTTCACCTTTCCTCGGTTCGTACGAGAGAGACAGGATGTTGGGAATACACTCCACTCGATGTATCGATGCCACGAATGCGACAATCCTAATATTTGCGAGTAAGATTAGCCATACTCCACCGAATTAACCGAGTTTCTACCGCTTCCTGTCCCACTATTTTTTTCGTTTTTCTTTTTTTTTCTTCTTTTTGTCTACCTTGGCGACGTTTGCTTGGCTTGCTCGGCATTTGTTCCACCACATTTTTGGGATGCTTTCATGTATGTACGTGCATATATACATATGTATAATTAATAAATTCGGCGGTAATTTGCGACATATGTTTCATTTGATAGTTCTTTTTCATGCAGATTTTATCATGCACGTCTTATCTGATGTATCTTACCTGGCTTGCGAAATTCCGATGTGTATCGATCACTATGCGTTTAACAAGAGTTTTATCTTTAACGCTTTATCGATCAATACAAAATATGAATGTTAATTTAGATATCATTTATTTGTGATCTTTGATAATGTCGATGAAATTATTTATCGATATCAATATACGGCATGAAAAAACTAATTACCTTAATGTATTCTCTTTAAAGGTGATTTTTATTTAATTTTCGGAGGATATATAAAGGAAAGCGTCTCCCAAGTACAATCATTTACTTTTAAAAGCATTATTTTCCTAGCGAGGTATGTATACGATTTGCAGCTGTGATATTTACTACATGTACTCCAGCATATAAAAACGCGATACCAGATCTGGCCATCGAACTCTTTTCCGATTAGGGAGATAGTGGCTGCGTTAATCGAAAGGGGCGATCTTATTGCGCGTGAAAGCTGATCCACGACCAGGTGGTTTCTCGACGGTACGGTGCGTCTTTAAAGGGGATCTCGAATGATCCTTGGTTGATCCTCAGCGATCAACGGGTAAAACGTTTTGCGCGAGAGAACAGTTCAAAAGCGTGGAAAATGCGATCCTGCATTTTTCGGCATTTGAAAAGGATTGTCACGTAGTGTTTGCTGTACAGTTTCTTGCCTGCGATATATGTCACCATCTTAGAGACCACAAATCTAGATTTTTGACAGATTGTCTTCTTACTTCTATATCAACCAGAAGATACTGTAAATTGTGAAGTAGGAAAAAAATATCGTTAAAAAAATATGTTAATATTTTTAGTATTAATTTATAATCTATCGCGGAATAATCTTTTTCAAACTTTGGAGACATATTCTTATGAAAATTAACGATTATGTTGCTCTTTTTTTAAAAACCTCTTGTCAAGATCGACAAAATTTTTCTAGTTGCCTGATTTTAATAATAATGCGATTTTAATAACGCAGCAGTAACATTCAAATAAGAATGCAATTTGTACATTGCGGTTGGCTATTTAAAAGTCCTTCAGCCAGATAAGAGCTTTAATCGTCTTGACGATTTCTCAATGCAGACGATTTCCTTCATTTGCCTGCTTGACATTGAAACGAATGCACGTGCACGTGGCATAGGCGTCAGCAGCTGCCGCTATTTGTTGGTTTACGCGTGGGATTACTCGAAAATAGATCTCAGAGAGATTATAGTATAGCAAACACCGACCATAATCCGTATTAATGATTGTGCATAGGTAGACCTTGCGGAACACGATAGAGTCATCGTATTTGTTGGACACTTCCGCATTCCGTTTGCTTTGGAAGAAAAGCTCTGAATGTAAGCTGCGTCTATTGTATTTAATAAATCTTGTCTGAAATAATATCTCTAGGTATATGTTATATGTTATATATACGGCGTTATTTATGTTACTCCAATCTATAGAGGAAAAGGTGGTATCATGGCCCCTTGTAGGTACAATGGCTCCTCTTAATATTTCCACTATTAGATGGCGAATTCTAGTGATTATTTATGGAGTCATTTGTTCAGTAACCCGCCATTACGCAGTGGCGCTAATATGCCAATCTTCAATGGTAGGCATTTGTTAAAACACATTTTTACTTTCGAACATTTCGAAATGTTTTCAAGGTACATTTTAGCATTTAATTATATATACTTCCTCATTTTTCTTAAACTTGGGTGTATTAGCACACAAATATGTGTACATTTGAATATTTTGTTCATTATTTAACATTTTATTCGATTATACACATTTCGAGTTATGCAAAGTTAAACAATAGCATAGCATTTTGCTAATATGGCCCCCTAAGTGTGCTAGACTAATACAATCTCTTTTCCGATGTAAAAAAGTATATTTCAAATATAATTCAAATTAAATTTAAAAGCCTATTCGTTTTGTAGAAAAAAACTCTCCTGACAATTTATATCTACCTTCTGACAAATAAGTCAGAATCTACATTAAAAATTCACGGTTATATTCATTGTGTGGTTCCTTCTGAAAGTTTATTTTGAATAAATCTATAATTTTGTAACAAAACACTGTTTTTTTAAACAAAACCAATTTTTTAAATAAATTTTTATGGGGGCCACATTACCACCCTGTTACTCTTCGATCCATTATGCAATGTCGCCACATTTTTATAAATAACGTCCTAAGTAATAAATATTTCACAACTTTGAGTTTAGAATCGATTGAACAACACTTTGACGAATGTAATCGTTAAGCTTTTAATTTAAAATATTTAATTATTAACAAAATTATTGTACAAAATGTAAATGAAGGGTCAGAATACCATCTTCTCCTCTATTATAAATCGTATTATAAATTTCGTTTATATTTATATAGAAAAAAAACTAAATATAGCATATAGTAGAAGAAAAGACACTTGCGTTTCATGAAAATAGTATCAGCAAAATTTCGAACGATGCATAAGCTGCTCTCGTTGGTTTCTCGGCACGTGGGACAATAGGAAAGAGGTGACGATCGAATTTCAATTCGATTGCTTCTATCTTTGCCCCTCGCGCTGGCGTATTCACAAAGGGTTAAGTGCTTTCCGCGTCCTTCCTCTCCCTTGCTTCGCTAGGAGGGCCGCCTTCCGTTTCCGGATTGACGCAAGAGCCGTGAGGTCGTTGAAGTGGGTATACATTGTCGTGGTAACCACTTGGGCACGTGGTGTCCGATGAAGGAAGTGTCCTCCGAAGATCCGTTACTCCTCGCGCAGGAGCACACACGCATAAATTCCTCGTCTTAGGATCTCCGCTTTGCCAAAATGCAACATCGTTCATCGTACATCACTTTCAGATCCAGAACGATCAAACAACGGAGATGAGTTTTAGATCAGACAAAATGTACTACTGTGAAATAGAACGTAGTTTACAGCTTAATCAAGGAGACTTGATGTGAATAAGGAAAATAAATAGTAAGCAACGACGTTGTTCGAAACAAACAAAATAAGACCTTATTGTTGATAATAAATGTTGATCTAACAAAAATATTTTAATGCAGATTTATGAAATAAATCGAAAAACCCTAAAATTGTAATGAAAAGACGTCTAATATGCAGTAATGCTTGGAATAACATTTATCAAATGACACATGTTTGTGGAAGATTTTCTATTTTCTCTGCGCACGTGTCGCAGAAATTGGCATTGCTCGACGACGCGGCGATGGTATCTGAAAAAATAATGGCATTCTAATTATGTAAATCCCTTAGTTAGGTCCTGTCATGTGCGTCCGACAATGCAGTCGACGAGTCGACGAGCTCTGGTCGCCTTATCAAAATACTCGAGAGAGAAACGTGCCGAGAGCACGTACCGCGTACGTTGTTCCCTCGTCGTTTGCCCTCGTCTCGTCGCATTTGGATGGTTTATTTAAAAAACTATGTCACGTGGTTCCAACTCGTCAGCATCCCACATGAAAAAATCTGTTTGATAGAATATGTATCTCGAATTGGTATCAATTTTATTGTTTCATCGTAATACATATCTCAAGAACATTCGATAGTAATTTTAATTAACTTTTTAATTTGCCCTAACCATTCTGAATCTTGCAACTTATTCATGTAACATTTTCCTTCATTTTTCTACAATCTTTCGCTTTCCAAAGATGACAACTTTGAACTGCAAAAAGCTAATAAGATTGACGCCTACAGACCGTGCGAGAATATACATATGTACGTTATTTTTGAAAAGATATATAAAAATATCTTTTTTTCGATCTGGCGAATTATGAGGCTTCGTGAAGATTGGCGATATTCTCGGCGGAATCTCGATAAATCACGGACGTAAAAAAAGACTCTCGGCTCGGTCCGAATAGTCGGCTGCCGCGTCGGCTCGCAGCGGAAAGAAGGGAAGAAGGAAGGAAAGGTAGAGAGAAAGAAAAGAGAAAACGAGGGAGAGAGGGAGAGAGATCGTTCCGCGGACAAAATGGGCCTTCATTTTGCCACGGATGATTTTGCCATAATGATCTACACAGGGCGGTTAGCATCGAACTCCCGGTGAGCGCGAACCGACACCTGGCCGGCCGCGGCCGACAGACGCAGGTAGGCTGTGGGTTGCTGTATATATACGGTGCGCGAGTCACGTAATGAGCGTGTACATCGCCATAAAATTGACTATTTCGACGCTGCGGAATTGACCGATCGATTAAAAGTCTCCGCGGGCAATTACGACCTACCGAGCCGAGCCGAGCCGAGCCGAGTCGAGTCGAGCAGAATACATGAGACGATACATGTGTGCGGCGGCCGTGGACCGGCAGCAGGTTTTCGCACTAGAGTGTCTTTTACCGGATCGACGTCGTTTTTTTCCCCACCTCTCGCCTGAATGATGTTTATGAAGTAACAACACCATGACACGCAATGTAAAGTCAACGGAAGTAATGATTTAATTCCGTTCGTTTCTCATTTTAAGCAAATTTCTTTGCAGTTTTTTTTATCTTAGCGCGGATATGGTTTTATTAGTTTAATGTGTCAAGTCAGTCTCTCTCTCTCTCCCCCTCACTCCCTCCCTCTCCCCGCCACCCTTCCTTCTTCCCCGTCTCTCTTTCTCTGGACGTGCATATATAGGTATATATGTAGAGATATTTGGTTTATTCCATGTAACCGAACTTTTTGTACTTTTCATTTTTTTTCTATTCAACTTCTGATTATATACCTCTTTTATTTCGAATATAGCAAGTATAACATAGTGTAGCTAAAAGAATAAACTTGAAGAATAGATCTTGAGAAAGAGATACATGAAGGACACAGTGTGTTACACGCGTATTAAAGTTAACTGAAAAATTATGTTTACAAATCTAATTTCACGTAATATTAATAAGCGGATGTATCTCTTTTTATTTTAAATTTCTCTTTTCTCTCTCTCTCTCTCTCTCTCTCTCTCTTTCTACTATCTTATCTTGCTTTTTTTAATATTCTTATTGTTAAAACTAAAGTGTAATACACACGATACGTAACACATTACACAAGTAATAATAATTAAACATCACAAAACTAAAAGGTAATGTCTTAATACGTATATCTTTTAAATGGATTTAACGAGATGTTATATATTACCACTCAACGAAAATAAAATAAAAAAACTATATCTACATGGCGTCCTAGAATCGAACAGGCAAATGACCATTCAACAGTATAAACTTTTATGTAGTCGGTACATTAGAAATACGCTAATAAGCATGCACAGAATTAAGAATGTAATCTATGATATATGAAGGTTTTCAGGAGATTAATCTGAACTCCAATGCTGCTCTGTTACGCTCTAGAAAATAAATCGATCCGCGTATGCATTCGCGACACAGGACTCCACAGACAGGGTTTAATACGTGCGGCATATTTATAGTTGATTCGTTAAAAATGACGAGATATATATTGTGATACCGTGGTGCACGAATTAATATCCGTTATTTATCGAGCTCGGTGGTGAACAGTGTCCGTAGTTCGCTCGATCGTTAATCGTAGGTACGCCTCGCGCAATCCGGCATAATTGCATCCACGGCGGAAGTGCACCCGTGCGACTTAATTACACCGCGTAGAAAGTCGCACGAGGGGGAATCGACCGGATGCTGGACCGCGTTCCCCGGAAAAATCCGAAGACTGCAGCAGCCGTTAGAGGATCGAGCGATTCGCCAGTCATGCGTTCTAATTAAGATCTCGCGGATCGAGCGCACGCGATCGTTGATCGGGCTGATATTATACGATACTATTCATCCGCGCTAATCGCACGCCGAGATTTTTTTCAACAACAGCCTACAACTTGCTAGGCGTAACCGCGCGATAACTATATTTCAGAAACGACGCAACAACGCACAACCGAGATACGTTTGCGCAGTTACCTCACTGTGAAATAAAATGGCGCGATAATAATTTGATCAGTTAAGAGATAATACCAGGAGTCTATCAACAAGTCGCTAACGTTTCTGCTTTCCATGCGATTGATTAGTGTTCCATATTTGCCATTCTATTAGTACACGGAGAGAATTTTTCGTTATATTTTGCCGCAAAATTCACTACAAATTTTACTATGTTTGGTAATAAGCTTGGAACAACTTGGCAACCTGTCAAATATTATTGGTAACGAAAGGAATTTCTGAAATATGGAA
>NJRQ01000499.1:57593-70333 GCA_003063805.1 Aphaenogaster ashmeadi
GTATTTTAGTAAAATTAATCAAATATATTTTATATTTTATTGTGGTAGATATTAATATTTTTTATTCTGGTAGATATTAATCAGAGAAAATTGCATAAAAATCTTCGAAATACCATGTTGTCCCATGACTACCATGATTTTCAGGGTAAATTTCAAGAGAAAATTCTCTCTGTGTACTATACTAATTTTTTGTACTCATTTCTTTTGTTTATTCGCTTTTCTTATAGGATTATAAGGGTAAGAACATTTAAAGAACATTTAAAAGTTCAATTTATAAGTAATATTAAGGTTGTATATATATATATCTAAAATCTAAAATTGGATATAAATCAGTAAAGAAAAGAAAACGCACACATAAACGGTCATAACGAATGGAGGGCTGGATGAGCCGAAAGAGGATGAAATCTTATAACACTATTATACAGTATATGAGAGCGTAATACTCTAGAGCAGCTGTTTATTCTTGCTAAATTTACGTTACAGAATAATACACATATATCGCATTTAAAGATTCGAAAGAGAGCTATATTTTAAATAACATAATGCAATAATTCACTTGGAATCTTTCGAAAATTGAAACGACCGTTTTCTCTCTCTCTCTCTCTCTCTCTCTCTCTCTCTCTCTCTCTCTCTGTCGCTTACTCTTCCTCGCCTCTATGACGCTAATTTCTTGACGCAACTTAGATCGATGAAGATGATTACTGTTGAACGAATGACCGATGATAACGTCTCTCACAAGCATTAATCAATCTCGCGGAGGCGAGACGAGAGCTTATCACGGATAACGCGATGCGACATTGATGGGAAAAGGAACCGCCGGTGAAACGGAAGAAGAAGAATCAAACGACGGAGTCGAGGGCCGGCTGTTCCTGCGAGAGCCAATTACGATTCAACTTGGCGTGTAAAGGGCAATCTTATTTGCATAACGCGTCGCGCGGTTACTGCCACGAGACTGCGATATCTCCATTACAAGTATAACCCTTTTCTTCCTCCTTTCCGCCTCATCCCTTCCGTCGATTCTCCCGGGTGCCGTAGATCAGGCAGGTCCTGCTGGGCCTTATGCGCCCGCGGGATATTTATCAAGACCGATATAAAAGGGGTTTCGAAAGATGAAGTAAGACGTTAACGTTGCGCTATAGACACAATAGAATATAAAAATTTAAATTTCATTTATTATGCATTTTTATTTTTTTTAATAACAATTTTTCACTTATATTGATAGGAATACTCTTTTCTCGCGTATAATAATATTTTGTAATATTTATGCGTGTAAAAAATATACAGATCTAGAAGAAATTGTTACTGTTGAAATTTTCTGAAACCAATATCTTGTTAGATGATGTTTAATTGAAGATATTTGTATTGATTAGTATATCTTCTGTAGAATTCTAGATAATACACCTTCGCGTTTTTGCACTTCCCAGTTCCTCTCGCTGGGGCCGTCCTTCGCGACGGGCGGTCATCGGGGCCTCGTTCCTTATGACGGCATTTATTCTCAGAGCTGGCGTATGGTCGATACGAGCCACGCTCACGTGCAGAGCCACGCTAATTGCAAACAGATTTATTGGCCCGACGATTCTCTTGGAATTTAATGCGATCTTATGCGCCCGTCGCCGGACGATGGCCAACCGATCCAACGAGCCACACGACCTGTGTGCCCATTATTAACGCACTATTTTTCCATGTGAATCCTGCATTTATTAACATTGTCTTTCTATTGTCGCTGTCAGTTAAACGAAGACTTTATACATTAAATTTTTTTACGATAAAAATTGCGTTTTCCCACTTTTCTCAATCTAATTTTTAATTGGTTTCTATAAACAGTTTTATTTCTTACAAAATGTTTTAAATTTTATATACATGCAAATCGTGAACTCTCTCTCTTTCCCCTCCCACCCTCTCGTTCTCTATACGTGCGCGTGCGCGTGTGCGTGTGTGTAATAATTTATAATTATATATACTTTTACAGTAATACCTTACACACTTGCGGATCTGTAAATGTACGTAGCAATGAAAGGTAGGGTGGGGGGGAGGGCATGCGAGATCCAGATTCTCGAGGGGAAGACATAAATCGGGGTCTGGAGAATAAGATGAAGAGAGAGGAATGGTGTGTGCACGAGACAAAGCGAGATAAAAAAGAAAGAGAAAGAGAGAAATGAGCATTAGCGTCTTTGATGTGCCGCAAGTCTCGAGATAGGCCTTCTCATGCCTCCACGACTCATAGCTTGTCACTCAAGTTACATATGGACGAACCATCGAACTGTGCAACTCGGACATTACATTTTTTATTTGAAAACCTTCGTTGAGAGAGAGAGAGAGAGAGAGAGAGAGGGGTTGGGAGGGGGGAGGACGAGGGGGACGTGGAGAGAGATCCTGCTTCGTGTTTCGTAATGCAATTACGAAAGCCTTATTATCGAGCAAATATGTGTGATACGAGGAATGCTAATCAATTACCATCTTGTAATATAAAAATTAATATTATTTAATTTTCTTTATAACTGTAACAGAGAAATAGATGATCAAGTTCATATAAATCCTGTACTTTTTATAAAAATATTTTTCTATAGATTAACAGCACGAAACATATATATATATATTTGTATATATATATTTTCTTTCTGTTTTTAGCGTAATACAAATCTTTTAAAAATTATTTTTAAAATATCATTTGCGACAGCGACGTTCCCCGTCATCAACTCGAAAGGATATTGAGTGAACTTGTTATTCCGTTATCCATTATCTCTTAACGGAAAATAAAAGTCTTTGTTTTCATCTTTACTCTTACTTTGTACGATATACTATACTGTACATACATGAAGTTTTTGGTATATTATTGGATGTTATCAGGCCGTTTCTCATAAGAGATACAAAAATTTCTAATGTTTATGTTAAAATTTTATTACATTTTTAATTAATTAAGACTTGAGAATAATCTAATATTTCAGATCGTATTTTGTCAAACACATGTTGTGTAGCGTTCTTCCATCGGCTTCTTCCTGTTCTAGAAAACCATGTTGTTACATAAGATCTTTCTCAAAGTTTGTGAAGCTCGTACGCATTTTATGCTTCTTTTTGAGAGAGCAGAAGTAATATTCCCATATATATAAGTACAGGAAGCGAGCGATTATCGAAGAGATCGCAGGTAATATGTTGATAATTGGGTCGTAATAAATTAATTCGTCCACAAAAGCAGCAAGACCAAAACAATGACCGGCGCAATAACAGAAGAAACTTCAATGGAGTCTAACATAAAACTCGACCGCTCGCTCCGCGATGAAGAGGCACGAAAGAAAAGATCGAGACGGAACGATCAAAAAGGATCGAGAAGAGGAGAGACGAAGAGAGACAGAAGATACTCGGCGTATATAGGTACGTATAGTTACGCTCTTCCATATACGTGTGTGAGAGGCAGAGAGTCTTCCTTTTCTATCTCTAAGGAAACCTCCTCGGTTAGGTCGAAGCTGAAGGCTGAAAGCTGAAAGACGCGGCACGGGTCTCCTTCGACAGGAGTATAAGGTTACTTGTGGGAAAGACGCCTACGTCTTATTATGGCTTGTTTTGAGCCCTACCAACTCTTTGGTACTATAATTACGTGGTTATTGATAAGTCGATCAGGTTACCGTCGTGCGAACCTCCTTTCTGACGCGCGCACAATGTCCTCGTCGGGCCCTGCGCTCACCGTGCGCTCACCGTGCGCTTGTCGACGGGACAATGAGGCGGGGGATGTTGCTCGTTGTCGGGATCTAGTCGTCGGCGGCGATAGCGGCCGCGGTGGATATCTTCTCGTTGCCGTTAGGTTGGATTAATACAACACACAACAGGTTGGATTAATATTGCGATAACACGTAGCGTTACGAATCGAAAACTGAAGTATATTGGTCTTATATAGTAAAAAAAGAAACAAAGACATAAACTGATAGATATCAGCGATCAATAAAGGATAAATCGCGCCGCCGCATTCGAATACGGCTAGCTAAAAGGATTCCGGCTCTTCAATCGTGCCAGAAATGTACCGCCCCATTGTTTCTATCGAGTCAGGCCAGATATCTATCGATCACGAAGGATCGATAGCGCTATTAACAAATTGAATTGTATAATGGACCTAAGCAAACGCGTGCGAGTGCTGCATCCCGAGGGTATTGTCATGTATATGCGAGACATTTATCGACTCGTCCATCTCTCCGCGATGTCTAAAGAGAATATACTTATTCACTCCGGTATCCCTCACGTTCCCAAAAACTTTGGTCGATCTCGTGTCGACGGTCGCTATATACTGTTTGTCTTGTAGTCATCTCAATCTCAAATTATTGTATCGAATTAGACAAACGAAGGCGACCTGTAGATCTATTCTGTAACTTTTAACGACAGTGTCGTTATCGTTACACGTTGTCGTTGCGCAGCTTTTTTACCATATATTATACCTGCGCAACGACATGTAACTGTAAATCGTTAAAAGTTACAGAATAGGCCTACTGGCAAATTTCCGTCCGATTTGCATGGATTGACATATGTATAATCAAATTGAGAAATCAGGTTCCATGTGGAATGGAATTGTACGATCGTATGCGATTTGAGTTTTTCATTTTCATGCAGATATATTACATTAATCTGCATAACCTAACCGCACTAGGTATGCAATTTTAAGTCCAATAGACCGATCTTACCATCTTTTTAAGGATTTATAAACACTATTTAACATAAATATGCTAATCAACTTGATTGTAAATTTGTTTGTAAATTTGACTTTATAGAAATTTTGTGTCTTGTATAGAATTGATAAAAGGATATGTACAAATGAGCGGCTTTGATTCTCATCAAGTAATGGATTTTGTCTACTTCATATGAGCCGGGAAGAAAAGAAAAAAACGATTTTGTCTTCCTTGTTTTTCAACGATTATCCGATCAATAAATCTGAAATATTTTCTTTATAGTACACTTACTTTCTCTACGATGAACGATAATCGTAAATGAAATTTATGGCAAAGGTTTTAAAGATCGATTTATCGTCAAGAATCTATGAGATCTTGGTTAGAAATACAATAATTAAGAGCTACCTGGGTTTCGCCACCCGCAGTGAGAAATCATTGTCTCGTGCAGCCAGGTAGCGAAACCCAGCCGGTACATCGAGATCCTTTCCGATCTTCCGTACCTTCGTTTCCCATTAATCAACGTCGGCACGTGAAATTAATTGGCCGGGATCAATGTTTTGGCATTCGGCTCCTCTTACGAAACGAACACGACGATGACGCAACAAACAAACAGAGGTGGCCGCGTAGCACGCTCCGAAAAAAAGAGAAAAAGAAGAAAGATAATGGAACAGCGTCTAGAGAGTCTTCAAGGAATATTCTGAATGACACTGTCCTCAGCTATTCCTCAGTTTTTCCTTACGTTTGTATTATGTATATCTTGTAGAAGAGACATATCGCGCATGTACTCTCACAATCAGTAACGAAAAATAATAAATTTTTCAGCTACATCTTAAAAATCCAACTGTCTCCAAACACATTTTTATATAGTTTTTGCTTTTCTAAAATTTTTAACACAATCTCGAACCAACTTATTTTTCACATATTGCACTTTGTTTATTGCAAGAATCAAGCCGCGAAATCCGAAAGCTTTATGAAAGCAATTCTTTTGTCTGTTCATTCTTCATACAATGGACGAGTGATGTAAATATTATTTTTGATAATGTTGTGTGATGTAATTATGTTATGTGGATTTGGAGCATCATGTAAAAACACATTTATATTATTCGCTAGTGTTCTCAAAGTCGCTTTTATGCGCGGGTTACATAAAAAAGAAGCACCCTAAAAATTATCATGAGAAACGGTAGAATCTATGTATATGGCCTTGATACCCTTTTTAATATTAGTGGCTAAATTTAAAAACAAAACACACAGTGCATGCACAACCTCGAATTTTACTGTCGATTATTTGGTGACATAATGTTCTCTCTCTCTCTCTCTCTCTCTCTCTCTCTCTCTCTCTCTCTCTCTCTCTCTCCCCCCCTCTCTCTCTCCTCCCCTCTCCAGAAACATATTTATAATACTGCTTATAATAAATACGCAAAAGATATGTAGACATTTTTTATTTTTCAATTTTATTCTTTCCAAATCATTCTTGAAAGAAATTAAGCAAGTAACACGATGTAATTACATATTTAACGAAGCTAATTGACAAATAAAATTAATAAATAAGATACGAAATACAATGTCAACATGAAATAACGTGCTAACTAAAAATTTGTCGCCATAGCTAACGGTCTCCTCATAGAAACGCTTCAATCTTTTCCTTCTCGCGCTGCTAAGGAAAATCGAACAGACAAGTAACTTTTGTGGATCCAGATAAGCGTACCATTTCTTTTTTTCTAATACAGGTCCACAGAAGCGTTGACGAAGCCTCTAGTTCGAAAATGCACGTTGGTATCCGAAGCGCGTGGTACAAAATGCCTTGGCGTCGATCGATCGGTCAAACTCGAATAAGGAATCATCAGGATCGCACAGCGATTTCAGAAGCGTGTATGTGCACGCGCAAGAAGAATCATCGAGACGCGTTTCTGTACGCTTCTTTGTGATCAAACAAACGAATTCAAGGATAGACATCATCAGTCACTCTATGTTGATCTTGCTTCCGATAAATACGCGATCGGGGCATGCTGACACATGCTAGAAACTGCGGTGACTAGAAACGCTTCCCGCTGTCTACGATCTACCTAGCTCCTTTAGGATATCACGGAGAAAGTCTTCTGGCGTGACAGTTGCCACTTGTTGTGCCTCCCTTCCCTCCACCTCTGCTAATTGTACGTATATTTTATTTTATGCAGGCCTCCGTTGTAAAACTTGAAGCCTCTTTCCGTTGGACTTTAATCAAACTGCTCAATTACATTGCTCACGAAAAAGTCCAATATGTCCAAATGTAATTTATTTTTATTGGTTTGTTTGTAATACAAGCTATTTTAGAATACATACTTGTATTTCTTACCCACTAGTGATTCTACACATACTTATTTTATATTGATACTTTTTTTCCTTTGATACTAATATACTACTTAATAATTGTCAGAAAATTAATAATTTATGGCTGATAACAGTTTGATATTAACGTATCAACTTTCAACAAGCTGAAACAATTAGTAACATTTTCTTAGTACTTGCGTCATGGTCAATACCATAAGACTGTATTAAAAAATAAAAATCTCTTAAAAGTGCAAACGCGCACAAAATTAAAACAAAAAAATATTAAAACAAATATTAATACAAATTGCAAGAGCAATGAGGAAAAGTAAATATATTTCAAAGATCTTGTTAGGCAAGTTTCAAAAGGAGACGAGACGAGACGAGATTCGACGATCAGGTGTCGGCACGTTTGACACCTTCGCTCCATAGAAGCTCTTTCGGGCGACGTCGTGTCATTTTTCCGCTCGCGTTCCCTCTTTTCTTCGTGATCGTGAGCACGGTAGCGCGATCACGTATACGCACTTCGGACTGGGACAGAGTCGGCTGCGACGGGGCGGTGGTGTCGCAGCGGCATATAATGTGCGAGAAAGCCTTGCGGGGGCGGCCGACGCGTCGAAAGGGGGTTGGCAAAGATGAAAGATGCCGCCTCTAGAGAATCCCACGGCGCGGCACTCTTTCTCCTCGCGGTCCCACACAATACAATCTCGTGATGTGTGCTTCGATCAAGTCGAAGGAATCCGCCGCGTCGTGCCGACCACCCGCTGTCCGAGTTGTGACTTCATTTGATGCAACACGATCGGACTTTTTCCCCACTCGGCGTAACACCGTGCCCCCTCCGTGGGAGTCTTAAATAGTCAGACAATGGTTCAACGATACGTTACCGATCGTTCGGGAAGCGTTTTGTTTCCGTCAAGTGTACGCAGTATCGCGAAAATTTTGATATAAAATATTGACGTTGAAAAATAAAAGGTAATATAGTAGAGTAGAAAACGAGCAATACAGAATAAAAACTTCTAGTAGAGTAGAATGAACCGCATTTTTATTTTGCCATTGAACTCTGTGTTGTTTAATCTTTAGTAATGTCGAAAATGATCTTTATCATATTTCATTTAACTTGAGTTATACAATAGGACCTACCTACCTAGATTGTTGCTAAATGCATAACGCGAGTACGAACGTGATATTGTGCATTTGCCGATGGATAGTTTATTATTTATAGGACAGTTCCATTGGACGATCAACGAGTTCCGAGGCAGGGAAAAGAATCGGATCGGTTCCTCGCGGGATGTCTAAGTCTACGTGATCTCGAGATCTCCTTTATGTTCTCGAGCCAAGTAGGTTTAGATCCGCCGTGAATCGCCGGGACACGTTTATCTGTTTTATCACAACAGTGGAGCCACTACAGAGCCGCTATTCGCCGAGAGGAGGAACAATGAGAAAGACAGGGGCTTCTCTCTTTCTCCAAGAAGATCTGGTGGAACCGACACAATGGGCCCAATGACTTGCTATAATTGCGCGCTCGCGGCATAGCGCGGCCTACTGCCGGCTTCGTGTCAATTCGAGTGTCCGATCGCATTCACGTTGGAAGCAATGGATGGCGTGTACGAGGGGCCACGCTACGTCTCGAATGCGCGTTCTTGCTCGTATCGACGATCTCTCTGCCGCACCGGAGAGGCCTCGCGTTCGGCCCTCGCTCGCGCTTCGCGCCTTGCCCCTGTTCTCGCGGAGAACCGCGGTGACACGCGATTATTTCGATGCGAGTCGATCGAATACGAGCCGCTCGAATACGATTCACTGTTACAGATAGATAACAGATAGACACGAGATAAGAATCGTGGGCATACCCGACTTTTAACATCCACTTATGCAGCAGGTGCTAGTGATTAGAGATGCTGACTGCAAATGTCGTAATGAATTTTAAACGCGTCAAATAGTTTACTGGAACATTAATTTTAACAAATTTCTCAAAAGATAGAAGAATTTCTTAAAGAATGAAATAGGGAAAGATATAAAATTAAGCAAGGACATTAGATAGTACAAAGAAATCTTTTCTAAATTCTTTAAATTTTGGGAATCTTTGCAATTCGTAATTTTTATATAAAATCTCATAGTGAAAAGACGCAAAGACAAGAGTGCAAGAGTAGTATGAATTAAATAAACATTATTTTACAATTGATTTTGCTTAATAATAGTATGACTGAATACAACGTCGTCGAACGAGTTATAAAGAAATAATATAAAAATCAAATAACATACATACTAAATGAATAATAGAAATAAAAAAGAAATCTGACTTAGAAGTCTGATTAGAAAAAATAATATCTTCAACGTCTTTTGCTTTTGCCATATGCATTATTAATAACGCAAAAAAATGAAATGGTTTCCTTTATAGTCTAGTAGATAATATTACTTATCAGTGATCTGTTTCAATAATCATGCATTTTACAATAGATAATCATTGAGCTGAGATTATTATTAATCGAAAGGTGGATTATTAATATTTTCGGAAGATTGACAAGTCTTTCGCATTATTTCGGTAAACATATTTGTATGCTCATTTCCTACCTGAGGATAAGACTTTGGCTAAGATGATTCGTTATGTAGAGCCTGCGAAGAAATATGTCGCGCATACCAACTGACCGACGCATCAAGTCCAGGCATTGTGGACCTCAGACAGGTTTTCGGTGAGTTTTATTGGAGCGCGAGCGACTGTCACGCGTGTAATGGCGGCATTGTTACAGCCTGCAGACGAATAATGCTTCTCAAAACCCACATGACGCAACGTTCCCTTTGAGGTATACTTTATCCGAATCGTTCCAGCGAGTTTTCATTTGCGCCGATAGCCACAATGATCGCCCCCACATGCGCGCACAAAGAATGATCTGAGGTATCCGGCGCTTCGTCTGATAATTCCATTAGTCTATTGTAGCTTTTAGCAGTGAAACGGATCCTCCTCCTACATTAACTCGACATTTCTTACTCTTTAGGAACTAACTCGGGATAGCGCAAGCGCAGAAATGTTTTTCATACGCCGATTTGATGACAATTAATTCGGCCTGGTCGAAACAAATTTAAATGTAGACAGAAATGTTAATTGTATCCAATTCTCATTTTGAAAGCTGGATTTCTTTTAAATCAGATTATATGTGCCATTACAATTAGATATAGAAGATAGCCGATATAATTTGTATTCTGCATATAATTATCTGAAGAAATTTTGAATACTGGCAAGAAGGAAAGCTTAGAGTCCTCTATATACGTATTTAATATATTATTGGAAGAAATTATCTTTTTTATGAGAATTAATAAACAATTTAAATCGAGAGATAGGCCAATGACGGTCATAGCGGATCTTAGTGCTCCAATAATATTAATGTGTGACTTTTCTATAAACTGCGCGCCGTTACTATCGGTCTTGAAACGCAGCTCTCGAATATCACAACATTAAATTGAAAATCAATTTAATGATATACTGATGCTAACAAGCATCTATAAGATTCCCCCCTTCCCCGAAAAGAATTAATAAATCCCTATAAATTAGCATGTAACATATGTATATTAAAATCTTTATGACGTTTACTTAAAAAAAAATAAATATCAATTTTATCTCTTTATAACTTGTTTGGTCTTTCAAGACTAAATAAACTTTCTATATTCTTAAAATCCTCTTCAGTTCTCACTCTTCCTCTAATACTAATACTACATGCGCAAGATAAATATATGCGGATGTGCTGCTGACAAAAGAGGTATATATTCTTGTATTCCCCTCTTTATCTTATATATATATATGTGTTATATTATATACATAGTCATGTGATAAATCTTAAGTAATGGAAAATCAGTACAAGAGGCAGTGTTAAGAATACGAATCTTCAAGAAATGGAGCGTCTATGGCGTTAGGATTAAGAGATGTTAGGAGTAGCAAAGTTCCATTATATGTAATGATGTCTTGTTTACAAAATAATTGCGTCAATAATTTCACATATATTATTATAACAATAAAAGTGTCTTGCGCGCTGATGGCGTCATCTGATTGGTTTAGCTGTCGAGCAAGCATATGTCGAAATATATAAATGAATATACATATAACCATCAAATTTTTGTAAAAATGTAAATAATCGATAGTTGTGTTCTTGCGATTAACAGACAATCGATTATCAGTACGATGTATGTACTGCGCGATGGATTTATTAGATTGACAACATGTCTCTAAATCGATGATTCGATTGTTCCATCGATACGACGCACTTGGCTCAAGAATGCGATCGAGCTTAAGGTCGACGCGTTAAACGGCATTATTCTCTGGTTGAAAGCGCTTCGATGGTCGAAGTCGATTGAGAGAGAAGGTCGTACGGTCGAAATAACGCGAAAAAGTTGACAGTCGCGGGATAGAGGAGACGGGGGAGGGTAAAGAATCAGTGGAGAAAGGGAGAACCCCCCGCAGCTGGTAAAGGGTTTACGCTCCGTCAGCCTTGCATACATGCCGCTCGTCTTTTCTTCCACGTGAGTGTTCCAGCTGGTATCGGGCATGCAATCACACGGAGGATTAAGATGAAGACGGTGTGCAGGAAACACGTAAAGGACCCACCATCTTCACGACGTTTGTCTTTATTTTCTTCGTTGGATCACGAGAACCGTTGACGGATTATTCTCGCACACTCCTTCTTCTACCTTCTTCCAACTCTCAGACTGATGGATATCACCGTTCCGATAATTACAGCAAACAATATTTTTAAAATTTCGCTTATATTCCTTTGATATATATATTGAAAGTCGCGGTTGTGCTTATATTGCAGAATATCGAATTGTATCAAGAGACGTGGTAGAGTCTCGCGCCAAAAATATGTATATGTCTATAGCGACGCAACAATCCTGCGAGAAAAAAATACTACTGCGTATTTTTTAACAAAGTACAGGTATATCTGATCGCGGATTTTAAAAGTGGTTAATAAAAAACGAATAAAAACATTGGACCAATTGTGTCATTCATCATCATGATCAATTGTGTAAATGCCAAAGCCATGGATCTTTATGATCTTTATTTGTATCTTTATGATTGTCGAAATCCACATTAATTCGTGATATAATAATGATAAAAAACAACATTATTATTGGAGTGGATACAAAATAATTTAGGTAAATAAATTATGAATGCGTGAGAGTTAAAAAGGAAGAGAAGGCGGAAGGAGAATGCTTAGAAGGCGCACTCATTAGGGAGTTGTGACGAGACTTACTAATAAGCAACGACCAAGAGAAAATGTTAGAACATTACTGGAGTCGTTTCGATGATATGGAGCGGTCTCTAGGGAAAGAGAAGAAGAAGAAGAAGAAGAGAGAAAAAGAGAAAGAGCGAGAGAGCGAGAGGGGGGGCGGCTTCTTTGAGGCTCTTGATACTTCTTCGCTCCTTTCAAAGCGCCGAAACGCGACAAATACTACTAACAATAAGATGGAGCTAACTCATTCTTGTTGTAAAACCGTATGTAAATCCAAAGAATGTATTTCGTACGAAAATATCAATATCAAATTTCATGGTTTGTTTTAAATTACCTCAATAACAATACATTTTGCTTCCTCATAGAGGAAGCTTTGTTTTCGTGAAGAATGCTTTTTTTCAGTTTTCAATGCCAATGTGTTTTGAATGTTCTAAAATGTCGAAAAAAGTTTTTTTTGAATAAATTTTTTTTCAGTTTTTAAAGCCAATGTGTGTAGAATGTTCCTAAACGTCGATAATTTACATTTTTACCAAATGTCTGTTTGTGTGTGTGTGTGTGTGTGTGTGTGTGT
>NJRQ01000499.1:71147-133647 GCA_003063805.1 Aphaenogaster ashmeadi
ATAATTTACAATAAAAGTATAATGTTCTACTGTAAACTGTAGTTATATTTAGCGGATATAAATTACACGAAGCAACTTCTCTTTTAAAAAAAGTTCTTACATTATAAGGACAAAACTCCGGTTATAACATTTATGTTCATGTGTATAGCACTCGCATGTAGTGGCTATAATCTGTCATATCAAACATATTTGACAAATCATGCGTGGAGAAAAACGTAATAAAAGGTAAAGATGCAGATTTTTATTTAACTTCACGATCTTAACTGGGTATAATCTAACATTCTTTCAGTAATATAATCATTAAAAGTGTTTATTTTGTTTGTTTCGTGTGTTTCACCGATTTGAGAGCTATTGGTTTTCTTGTCAGCTACTGATCTTTTTTATGTAAGCAGGTGTCCAAAGAATCCATCAAAGATCGAAGATATCGATGGCAGACGATGGCATATGGATAGTCTCATTAGTTGTTCCATCGTTTTGACAAGTTTTTCCTCTTAAGATCATGGTGCAGGAGTACATTATCCCTCTGTATTCCCGAAAGATAGATGGGGAAGTGAACCATGATTTTTTCAACAGTAAATATGCATAAAAGGTTACACATCACCGATTTTAACGCCACTTTAGTATGTTGTAGGGGAAGTCTTTCTGAGTAATTCTATACAAGAATGAAGAAAAAAGTGGGGGACGGCATTGGTTTAGAAGATAATTGGTTTTATTATTACATATAATATATTATCGTACAAACGCAAGATATTGACTAGTACTAGCACTAGAAGTCTCTGACTCAAATCACACACACACACACAAAGATTTTTCAAAGATTTTTTCAAAGATTTTATTTCGTGTATTATGCTGATACTGAATTATATATGATTATGTATGTTAATATGTGCTAGTTTAACAGAACTGGTTTAACAGAACTTGTAAGGTGTAAAATGAGAAATAACAATTGGTTAAAAATATTACAATTATAGATCCAACTTATCTCCATCCAACTTCCAATTACAAATGATATGTAAATACATAATTGTGAGACCGAATCTTAACATTACTTAGATATTTTAATGAAATATGGATATAATATTTATTTTCAAGAAAAAGGAATATCTCTCACCTATTTCTCATCAAGAAAGCAGGAATCATCTAGTTAAACCGTATTTCTTATAGAATAAAATAACCTTCTTATAGGATTATCAAGACACAAGACAGATCTTATAGGATCTCACAAGACACAACGCCGGCCAACTGTACTAAAAGGATTTTCCTAAACGAAAGAATTCTTCAGCGAGGTTCAAAGCATTGCCGACGATTTGTTCGACCTACGATCTCCATTCTTGCTACTATCTACAATACGAAAGATTCTGCCGCACTATTTCAAGCACTGTTTTTGAAAATACAGAGAAAAATATTTATGGGATTTGGACAATACAATGGAAGCTCTCCTTGCGACCATTAGGAACGATTAGCGTGCCGGCGCGATATTATCCTGCGGATATTATTCACATTATCCGATTTTCTTGCCTCGAACCTTCTCGTTTTTTCTTCTACCGTTCGATTTCTGCGGCGTTTCTTCCGCCTTTTAGCTTCTTAGTTCGCGTGGCTGGTTAAGGGAAAAAGGGTTGTCAGCCGGCTGGCCAAATATTTATCATAATTAAGTTCGGGAAAAAGGATTTCCTGCACAAAGTCCAACCGAACATATCCGAGTGTCCGAGGGTATCCAAACGAATTTTCGTTCTTCAATTGCGAGACCGCATTATATGCCGTACCTCTTTCTTGTTGAACCAGAAGCGACATGGCTGCGAGCGACTGATTTCCTAACTGGCGATTCTGAACTCGACCGCTTGGAATAATAACATTGTGCATTGTGTCGGCGGTTTCTATTCGGTCTGATCCTCTTCAGAACGTTTCTTCACTTTTCCATACGACTATGCGGATGGCATTTGTTAATCTCAAAACATATTTCAGAAAATATTGTATATGTAGAAAGAAATTCTAAAAATCTGTAGAAACAGATAAGACTCATATATAACGAAATTCGTTAACTTGAAGCTGTTTTTCATTTAATAAATATTGATTTTTTATTTGAAATTGTGAACTGTTTCTTGGAATCCACGAATTTTTTGACTGACAATGAGTATATTTTTTAATATTCGGTATTAAATGCCGCGAAAAATAAGTTTCGTAAGAATTAAAAGATTTTATTTAAATAAAATTTAAAGTTAAAGTTATATTAATCGTGAAATTAACATGTTAAATGCGATTATGAATTATGTTTCGCGCATAGAAATTGATATGTAATGCGTTGTATGATATGTTATGGTAACTGTTGCAGTATTTTATTTGCAGTATTATCAATACATTTCGTGGATAAAAAAATGGCAATTAAATGTTCTGGCGGACGTTGCAATTGCCACGACACATCTGGTGATATCGTCGATAAAGGTAATGACTGGAACGTGTCACCCTCACACACACACACACACACACACACACAACGTAAAAATTATAACACCAACCATGTTCCCCTTTTCCTTCTTGCGATAATTACATGCTCCCGGGAGTACGTGTGATGCGGTACGCGTGATGATTTCCACACTCTCGCAGTTTTGGCACACCTGCCACATGCCTATGTCCACGAATTAATCATCCTTTATGATGCCTAAAAATATTGGGCATGATATTTACAGCTATACGTGCAGTATTATATCCTATAAACGCGAGAGTGCGTCAAACGACGGTATTTTGTATGTCGTATTTCTAAATAAACAAAACATTTTACTGTAGAATGGTTATTAATATTTTGTAAAGAGGAAAGGAAAAGTGTTATTATAAAGTATTATATTACTCGTAAAATTTCTAAATAAATCATTTAAGGTAGTATGTCAGACTTTCAAAAGTAACAGCATTGCCATAATATTTTGCTAAGCTGTTTAATAATGTATTTCGTTCCTACATATGAAATTTAAAGTCAATTTACCGTATCGTTTTCAAGAAAATTATTATTATAACGTCTGTAAGACGTAATATAGACGTCTTACAGACAGTTAGAATAATAATTTTCTTGAAAACGATACGGTAAATTCACTTCAAATTTCATATGTAGGAACGAAATACATTATTAAACATCTTAGCAAAATATTATGGCAATGCTGTTATCTTTGAAAATCTGACGTAAGGCGTCTATATTATGTCTTACGTCGTTATAATAATATTTTTTTTGAAAACGATACGGTAAATTGACTTCAAATTTCATATGTAGGAATGAAATACATTATTAACATCTTAGCAAAATATTATGGCAATGCTGTTATTTTTGAAGGTCTAACATACATCTTTAAATCATCATTATATGTATATTTCTTATATTTAAAAAGCAACAGGATTTTTGGTTACTTAACGCAACATTTAATTGCCATATTGTAATATTTTACTTTTCTACGATTTTATAAAGAGAAAATAACTATTGAATAAATAAAGAGAAAAAAATCGAATACTCATAAACCAATCATAATTTCTGTTAAAAACAGACGCATCTATCCTTTTTGACAAAGGTGCGACGCGAATCGATTTTATCGCGCAAGGTCAGCCATTCCCGACATAAAGGACGCAATAACTTCGCTGACAAAACGTTGGCATATCGCGCCAGTTGAAATTTACGAAAACGACTTTGTCGGATCAACTCGGAACGCGCTCGCCGGGCAAAATCATCGCGATCGGAGGATGATCGAGGAGGACAGCTCTAGCGGACAGTGGCATCGCAGTCATCGACTGCAGTTCCACGTCCGTGGTTAAGGGTTGGCAGTTAAGATGGATCACCGCGCGGCACACGGTGTCGTCAAAGCTCCAATCCTGTTGCTGCGAGCGGATGACTTTATAGGCTCGTTGTTATGATTTTATTGCATTATATCTAAAATGCGCGTATTCTGCCAGGATGATCTGGCTCCGTCCGTCTGGAGAGACTCGCGTTGTACTGAAAACATGTAGACATTATAATGACATATAGGTAATGTCTGCATTCTATTTATATTAAAATTGTTGTCAAATTCTTCGCTGCGAAGTCTCAAGTGTAGAACGAAGGACAAAGAATCGCCGCAAAAATATCATTTTAAAAGAAACTATCATTTTAGAGTAAAATGCACTGCAGTAAGTAGTAAGCATTCCAAGTTTTGCGATTGATATTCAGCAATTTGATCATGCGTTTCTCAGGCTAGCATAAATTAACGTACGCTTTATACATATAAAGCTTTGTACAAGATTGTATAATTTAATAAAAAGTTGACGATTTATTCAAATGTTACAAGTACAAATATGGACTTCTTTCCTGCAATCGTTATGTATACCGATACGTCATAAAAATTTCAGTTGACCATTAATCGTTGACCGGTCTCATCGATAATTTGTTCTGCACGATGTCGCTGTGAATGTCGAATCGACTAAATTAGGGTGGCGAAAGCAACAAGAAGAATAATTCTCACGTCAGAGGGTGTCTGCCGATAGTAGCGGGTAATAGTCAATAGTAATTGATATAATGAGCGTTTCACGCCCGGATCGCTTTATCCATTGTAGCAATCTATTTCGTGCCGTCGTTAGCGTCTGGTGTTGGTGGACGTTGTGTTGGTTGATATCGAAGCATATAGCCGCGCGTGTATCTCATCAAGTGTGCCTGGCCTCTTCTCTCCCCCATCATTCTCACCCCTCAAAGAACACGCCATCGGTAGGTGAATTAAATCGTCATCTGTTCTTGCCCCGTAATGCTCTCTGATTGGTTTAATTGGGACTGTTGCGCGCTAATATGCAAATGCCTGGCCGCTTCGATCATTGATACGTGATGTACCCAAGTGCCGAGAATAATGTAGAAACGTATATCAAAGCCACTGTCATTACAAGCATTGATACGAATAAATTAATACGATACTTTGATTAGTGTAGAGAGTGCTTTCTGTTTGTAGTTTCTCGTAACTATTGAATATGAAATATTATAGCTATTGCTCTCGATATACGGTATAAAGTACAGTAAGTAAAGAATGGTAAAAGTTGTTTTTACTTAAATTGTACAGTTTTTATTTACTTTAACACATTCACTGCCAATCAAACTTTTGATAAGATCGTCCGAAGTCGTTAATGAATTAAAGAAAATACAATTGAGTTTAATGTATTTCAATAGTATGAAAACCAGAAACCGCTGGCACAAGAGCACTATTCTAATCTTCCTTAGCAACCAAACGAAGGCGCGGTAATCTCTTACAGAAACTGATGAAATAGTGAAGCTTAATGTACAACAATAATGACGCGACAGTCGTGTCAACAGCCTCTTTTAATAGTAAGCCATGACGCAGTTATGTCATATATGTATATACTATATACATATAATTTTAAAATCTCTCTCAAACACATTCAGTGCCGATGACACAACTATATATATATATATATATATATATATATATATATATATATATATATGTATAGTAACTAGTTAATTAGTTAGAAGTTAACTAATAAAGTTAAAAAATCAATAACTTTTATTTAACAATTTTAATAACTTTTAACTTAACTTAGTTAATTTCAAATGAGTTAACTTTTAACTTCAACTAATTATTTTTTAAAACAGATTAACTTTAACTTATTAACTTTTTTCTGAGTTAAACTTTATTTATCTCTGAACATCAATATTTCTCTATAAAATTTTAAACATTAAACATTTAGAAAAAGCTCAATGATCGTAATGGACATGATGCCTTGCTAGTACAAGGTTACTTACATTTCCCTCGAGTCCATTTCAAAAAGAGAGGAAAAAAAGAAAAGTTTATTAGAAAGCACTGTTTTGCTAATTAAAGTTTTATTTAAATTATGTGCAATAAAGATGTTCTTTTATGATAATTATAATTAATATCTACCTAATAATAACTATCTTTTCTTGTGTAATTCTTTCTATGTATAATTCTTTAATTATTATTGATTAGTTCTTCATAATTTAGGAAAAAATACATTTCCATATAAAAAACAATATTTCTTTGTTACTTTATATAAACTTAATTTACAAATATTAAATTTATTCGATAATCCACATTGTGATTGTTTTTTCGTTTAGAGTAATTTAATTTTAAAAAATTACATTTTAATTTAATATAATTAATTCCTTTTAAAATTAATTTAATTTAACGTAAGTTAATTTAATCTTAAAGCAACTTTTAACTAAGTTTTTTGTTCACACAATTTTTAACGTAACTAAGTTAATTTTATAGGCTATTAACTTTAAACTGAACTTATTGTTAGTTAACGAAAAAGACTAACTCATCAATCCTGATGATATATATATCTTTCTGCTTTCCTTTAAAATTTACTTTTGGTAGCTTAACTTTATTAACATATTTGACAGGATACTTGATATTAAAGTGAATAACGCGTGTAAATTACACGCGTGTAAATTACACGTTACAAAACTTTGTCATTAAAAATATTATGTTGTAAGAATGATAATGCATTCGCGCCTTTGATAATTTAATGGTATTTTATAAACATATAAGTACTAATCTCTCAATGTAATATTGATAATGATAGCAAGATACATCATTATTTTGCCATTATTATCAGAAACAGTGCCATTATATAGTGCACGTTGGCAATATGTGTTAACCCCTGTTAATCCTCAGCAAAGCTTCCAAGCAATATTATTTCCGAATGACGATTATCGAGTATGTACTTCAGATCGTAAAGAGCACCCAGGGTGATCTCAAAAATAGAGATATCGATACGTGGTTCCCTACATCTCTCTGCGGGGTCATTGATATCCAATGGTCCGTTCACGATCGGCTCATTGTCGAAAAATAGTTTGCGCCAATTTTCTCACAGTCTCTTACCATAGTCTTGAAAATCCGTTGAATTGCAAACGTTTAATGAGTTACATTCATGAATTTTTTATAAGTCATTCTCGATTGTCGAATCAATAGCATTTGTCTACGAGTAAAGTTCACGTATCGTGGCACAACTACATTTCTGTTGAATAGTGCTAGAAATATTAATAAGGAATGGTATTGGTGTATTATTTTTTAAATTAAATATACAAAATATTTTACACGGATTTGATAAATAATGTTTTTTTCATCGAAATCGATTAGCATTTATACGCGATCAAAAAGGAACATTTAACAAAGCATGAGTGGGAATGTGATGAACCGTTAGAAAAATACCGTGTGATATCTTCACCGATCCAGTTGAACACCACAGTTATTATCGGTACCTTAATTGAATTAAATCAAGCTAATAAATGTCAGTGAACATCGGTTCTTTGATCCTCAGATGCTGCTCCTCACGCCAATTTACGCTGGTTAATGTGGAGCTTCTCCTTTATTCACTAATTCAAGAAAAAAGCATGGTATTTCTTACGACTTTTCGTGACTTTTATGAGAGAACAAAAAATAGTCATACTGTTATACAGGTTATCGCTAACAACAATATATCGTTTGTGAAAATGTAATTAAAATAACGAAAAATATTCACACGTGTAAGGATGTTTTCTAAATGGCATCCATTTTAAGCCGTTCTTAATTTCGGACACAGAACAATATTTATGAAATATTATGTAATGTTGCAAAGCTATAAATTTCTAAAGGTGGACTCATCTAATATTAGAGACAAGACAATCGTTGTTCGTTACTATTTCTTTTAAATTTTTGATCAAATTTTTTATACAATTTCAGTTTAGCCTCGAAGGATCATTGAGAAATCGAACTTTGAATCGTTCACATTGTACCGTGTGTACTTTCGTTTCTATCTCGGAAGTCTGCGTTCCGACCGTACAAACGATTGCGAAATCGATTAAGTAAGCAGCAAGAGTAGGTAGGAATAAAGGACCGATTAGAAGTCTCCCGGGTATAAGGATGAGGGAGTCGATTTTTGCCAATGCATTCGGAATCGGTCGTGCAAAACATGTCCCGCGGAGTCGAGTCAGCGGGAAGCCCAGGGCCGTGCAACAAGTGGCACCCAGAGCCAAGGGTCCTTTTGATACCGAACAGAAAATCTCCCGTTTCGAAATATCCCGCCGCGATTCCGCGTTTACACACGTTTGGATCTTGGATGAGCGTTCGTGGAAATGGAAAAGTAAGATCAACCAAATCGTGTCATTCTTGATTCGTTTTCCGAGCATGTCCACGTAAATTCCGCTTGTCAAAACTAGATAAAAGCTTCCTTGACTGATAAATGTTTGCACATGATTAATAAAGTTTCTTGATCATATAACTGACACGAAAATTTACGTTTTAGAGAAGCTTAAGATTACCGTACCTTTAACTTGAATTGGAGTTGTAATAAAATGCATCAATCAAGGCATCGATAGTCTTTGAATTATATACAGTTAAAACTCTAAAAGTAAATCAGAAATATCAAATGTAAAAGATGATTCGGCGGATGCTGATTTGAATGCTATCCAGCGAAGTAATCTTGTGACATCGGTTGCATTTCGTTGTTTGATCAATTGAGGTACCGGCACTCGGAGAATGACAAATGACACAAGAATTTTTACTTAATCGCTTTCGAAACTCATCCAAATGAGTCTAACTGTCACGACAGAAAATCATGCGCCATCTGACAATCTGATCCCGTCGATCCATGGTATAATGAGAACCAGCTTATATTCATACTTCTCGAGACAGATCAAAACATTTTCGGTGCTCATCCTTGAGTAATTTTGTTTTCGAACAACAACCGTGATTCAACGTAAAGAATATATTGTAGATCTAATTATTGTCGCACAGTACTTAATAATTTGTGTCGAAAGATTTCCAAAAGAATAAATTAAGACTAGCATAAAATATGTAATCCTGCGCAATTCAAGGTAATTATAATCTTTGAAAACGACTTTTAAATATGGCACAAATAGTTGCCATATTTAACCGTGTAATGAGTTGCTATTTGTTAATGAAAAGACGATTTTTGTCGAAATTGAAAGTAAGCATAACAATTAGTTTTACTTTACACATACGACTTTTCTGTCTTTATTTCGATGTTTCATAGATATGCAAATCTGCTTCAGAGCAAGCTATTACTTTACCGTTGTGAACCGAAACGCGTGCATTCGGCTGTAACCAAGAGGCAAGAATGATAAATCTCCCTCTACGTATATGTGCATACAACTTTCTGTCGTAAGTGACAGAATGGCTTGTCTTTCTATGATCATTCTGGTGTGATCTCTAATAGTGATCTCTAATCTCGAGTCGTTGAAAAACATTTGCGTTTAGTCTTGCACGGTTTGGCAAATGTAACATATGTTTAACATGCATTCTGTGCCGTTAATATAAATCATCTTTAGCAGGAAAGGTTTGTTCAAAGTTAATATGTGTGTCTTGTGGAGAGAGTGCGTGTCTAACAAGATATTATTGTTTAAAATAATATCCTTCGGCGAGGGTCCATTGATCAAATGTGTCAAGTAATCAAAACATGCGATAGTGTCAAATTTTTAGTTTTTAAAATATATTTATAATTAATTATAACTAATTCCTATTAATTAAGTATCTTATATTAGAAGGAAATATTTTTATGTAGATAATAAATGAATCACAATGAATTGAAAAGAATATAAGATATTAATATTATACATACATATATTCAATTTCTAACAGAAGTTGAAAGAATTGCAGATTCATTTTCTTAATTCATTCTCTCATCCAATGAGAATTAAAATAAATATAGATAGATAGAGACAAAAGAAAACATTTCGTAAATATATAAGCTTGCATATTAGGAAATTATTACATTGGAGTAACTTATTGAACGTTCTCACTCCTTGACTGCAGCACGATGCATTGTGAATTTGGGCTGAAGCTCCATCTTTCCATCATTCTTTTTTCTACGCTGAAGATGGCTAAAAAGTTAGCCGAAACGTACGTTTAAGTTAATTGTTGTATTGGAGACTTCGTTTAATTGCCTTTAAGATGTATTAAATCTGTTTAACAGTTTTATTGCGCTACGTTTTCTGCGCTGACTCCCATTAGCTCTTTCCTATTAATTTTTGTTTAGGAAATTATAATTTTACAAAATGAGTTTTTATTAATTCGCCAATTAATGGATCATTTTTACCGGAAATTATACGAGTATTCTCGCACGTTCGTTTTATCAATTGTTGATAAACAAGATTCGTAACCATTACATTAATTTTTATAACTAAGCATAATCGTCTCGAGTTTCCTCTCTCTGTAAAGACTTTGTCCAACTAATTGCACGCATTCTTACAGTCCGTCGCATTATTGCGTTACGAGAGAGCGCGCGCCAAGAAACAGAGAGGAGGAACGGCGGCAAATTAATATATCCGCTTTTTAATCCCAATGTAGAGGTTAATTCTAGCCGAGGGAGACGAGAAAACGAGATAACGTGGGGGCCACGCGACAGGAAGACGGTCTCTTGCCCCCGAAAAGGGGCATCTCTTCTTGTTGCTTCCTTTCTTCTCCTTCTTCCAACTTCCAACAGACTCTTCTGTGTTCCACCTCTCAAAGGACCACGATAATCGCGTAATAACGCGAACGATTAATCAATTAAAAACGACGAAAAGTCACGAATCCCGTGTGGCGCACGCTGCTGCGCGAAGCATCGCCGTTCTCGTGTCCTCGGTGGTCCACGTTCCAAGATTTTACGACGATGATGGAACCTAAATTGCGCTTAAGTGGGTGGCGCGCTAGATTTATTCCAAACGAGCGCGTATTTCCATTGTTTTCGTGGGCTGGTGCCACGACGAGAGTCTTACTGCGCTATAAAATTGGACTTTTGACTTAATTGTTGGATTTTCGATGTAATTAGTAAAAGATATTTACTAACAAAAAATTAATATTAATTACTTTCTTATGCAATTACTCATGCAAATGGATTGTACAATATAAAAATTAACGGTTATAGTGGTGATGTTTTACAGAATGAAATTTCGCGCAAGAGATAATTTTCTGCTTATTGTGATATATTTTGTAGTACACACACACACACACACTCACACACACACACACGCGCGCGCGCGCGCCAAAATGAAAAAAGAAAAATTGAAATAAGAACGTTGAAACTGTAAAACTATGTTATCCTGTATATCTTGTAAATAATAAAAAACTAAAAATTCATGAATATTTTTACTAATAGTGGAAGGATTAATTATAGGGACAGGAATGTAAGTAACTTTGTCATTTTCGAGCCGTGGACCACCGAAAAAAATTCTCCACGGTCTCGAATTCTTCTCTCGGTCATCGCGGTTTCTCGAGAAGATAGCCGTCGCCGTCTCTGTCCTTGGCTAGAATTCGTGCCAGACCGAAGAGATACATTGGTAGAAAGAGGTGAGCCTCCGTGAACGTCGGAGCACGCGCGGGCAAAACATTCTAATCTAAAGTTATAAGAAGCAGGACATCGAGAAGAGAAGGAGCGAGAAGGATATGGCGAGATGGGCAGTGGGGGGGATTTATTTTATGGCGTGTAATCCTCCGTGTCGAGGTGCGAAAGGGCTGTAATTCTTTTGTTGGCACCACGGGGTGTCCACGCTTCCAAAGCAACCGCTAACTAATTCCTCCCATGAATGCTCGGTCCTTACATCTTTAAGCGTCGTTCACACCCCTCCGCTTCTTGCGCTTCGACGGTCGACCGCTTCGTCCGCTCGCTCAGCGTCGCGATCGCGTATATGTATAAGTATGTACGATATAGACACGATGTACGCGCGTGCCCGAACGAATCGAATCACAGGAAAATTGCTATCCGTACCGACATCGTCTTGTTGAAAGGATAAGATCGAATAATTTGGTAATTGTGCGAATAGAATGGAAATAACTCTCTTCAAATATCGATAAATTATTAATACTTGTGCGGAGAGAAAGTAATTTGAAAATCAAATGAATTGTATAACGAGAAGTAAGCTTGACACAACTGCGTTTCTTTTAGAGAATAACGAAGAGATATAAATATACTTTATATATACATCATTTTAATTATTAAAATTTTGAATGATTTATATTTAACACTTACTGCTGTTTGAAAATTCTAATTAAATTTTAAATTAACGTTTTTATTGCAATTAAAATTTGTATTTATTTTCTAAATGTGACGAATTACAAAGAACAAAATTTAAAATACAACGATGTACATAGATACATCTATTAAGCAAATTAAACCAACATACCGAGTTGTATTATTCATTATGTGAATATAGCAGATGGCATTGAGTACTTTGATTTTTTCCAAGCGCTTCCAAAATTAATATGTTACTTTATAAAAGTTGTTATTATTATTCCTCTTGTATTTCATAATTTCCAAAAATTAAAAATATAAATATTTATGTGTAAGAAATTGTAAGACGACACTCAACTGGCAAGAGATAATACTTATATTTGTCACTACGTATCAACCATACGGATTCTGGTCATCTACGAGTAACAAATTTTAATATTAATAATGCTGAAGCATCTATATGATTCTCCCCCCTCCCCCCAACACCCCCCATCACGAAAACTGTTAGAAAATTTGTTGCGAAAAATATTACCTCAGCCAGGATGTGCATAAAATATTACCTCAGCCAGGATTGTGCATAAATATTTATGCACAAACTCTTGCATAAATGGATAATGAAATGACATATTTTATTTAAAACCGCATAAATTATTATTTATCAGGATAAGCATCTTTAGCAAAATATGGATACAAAATGATGGTCTACTATTTAGTCTACATGTCTCGCTACATAGTTTTCGGTAGGTAGTCTTCTCGCATACCTATATAGTCTTTCGTGCGCGCTAACGTACAGATTTAACACGGTCTCCGTCGAACGAAACAGCTAGCGTGCAAAGAGTGTCTTGGACGTGTCTGCGTTTTAATGCATTAAACGAGCCATTTGCTCGCCCCATTCCTTCAGCGGTATGCGCGCACATACTCGCACGTGGACACGTCGTCGGCGACGCCGACGCCGACGCGACGACAGCTACCAGTGATCAGTCGCGCGTGCGTCTCTTTCCTATATGAGTTTCCTGCGTCTCGCGAGTGGGCGCTTCTCACTGTCGTTTCTGCGTACAAACAATGAGGTAAAGTGCGTTTCTCGGTTGAAGGCTCATCAGCTCACATGTCTGGCAAATGACAAGTTTAACAGTTTTTGTTATCTCTTATTGTTAGTTGTTTCAAAACGCTCAAATTTATATCGCGCAATTATAATACATTGCGAAAAAGGAAAAAATGACTAAAGAGAAAGTAACAGATGCTAATGTCAAATTATTGAGCAACAATTATATACGTTTCGAGAATGTCAGGAAATTAAGAAACTAATAGTGGAAGTGAATAGTATTAATAGTTAAAACGAGCCAATTTCTCTCGAATTTAAACTTAATAATTGTCATCATTAAATTAATTCTCAATAGACTCAATTTTTTTATCTCAGTTTCCATTATCCATTGTTTTTGTAATATATATGAAAAGACGTTGAAAAAAGTAGTAGTGTACAATGTAGTACATGTAAGGAAAAAGTTAGAGAAACGATGAGATAGAAGCGAGGTGCGCACTTTTTCTGATTTTCAAGATATCTAGGTATATATACATATATGCTAAAGTTGAATTCGGTCCCTTTGTTAGACTGCGAAAAAGATACTCCATGATCAATTTCGCGGTAATGCGGGCAATTTCCAGTCATTATGACTTGCGATACGTGCACGTGAGATCATCGAGAGTCGAGAGTCGAGTGGTGATCGCGCGCGCGGAGGCGCATCTTGTTGCATCGCACTGTTCGTTCTGTACACGCAGAGTTATGCCGAAAGTAATCCGTCGAAACGAAATGTAAAGTCACCCTTCCAACTACGCGGGTACCGTGACTAATCGATGAGTACGCAGCCGGTCGCGTATGGGTCGAATCGAATTCGAGCCGTGTGCTTGTCCGTGCACGCGTTTTCCACTCGCTTACGGATCGCGACTTACGATCTACAGGGTACATCGTATTTATGATCGTGCCTTCTTTCGTAATGCAATGTAAAAAGTTCTTTTTCCTAAATAAAATTTTAGACGTGCACCACGTCTGCATTTACGCTGCAGGTTTCTCATCTGAATTCTCATGTTGAATGCCGAATCTCATAACTAATAGTAGGCTAAAATTAAGTTTGAAACAGCTGTTTTACCTGATATGCTATTACTCTTATTTACCGCCGTATATATAGAATCATATCGGAACTATTAATTGTACATCGCAACTATTAATTTTATTCAATAGACACGATACATAATACGTCGAAGAATACGACTATAGGCTTCGTCATATACGCTTATCTGATACAAAATCAGACGTTTATAAGGATATATTTTATTGTTTTAAGTGCTACGTCTGAAGCGAGATCTCACACGTCATATGCATCCTGTATATCTTTTACGAAGGTAAAGGAGGTAGATTATACTTGCGCATGGACCGAAATTGTACCGGCGCGGCGGCGTGCATTTGTACGTGATGTATAATTTTCACTAAACTAAACCATTATACCGCGTGACGTCGAGCTGCGTGCACGAGTACATACATCAAGGATCAGGGGTGTAGGGAATAATGAGGAAGCCAAGAACAAGACAGGAGAATGGCTGACAACGCGGTGGACCGTAAGAAGTTAGGGTTTTCCATGACCGCTTTAATTGCACCCGTTACTCCCCTCTCAACGTTGTCCATTTGTTACCGGGCATTATTTGCTGCCGATGATTTGTGCTACGGAGAGTTCGATGTATCAACAGAAGTGGAAAGATTGCTCTCCCATGTGGAAGTATTTGCAAAACTTATCTGTGCAGTTCTTATATAACACAACTTTCATTGTACTAACAAGATGAAAAGTTGGAGAATTTAAGGATTCTCTGCAAGTAACAAATTATATAACTCTTGAACGATTCAAGACTTAAAAATAAAATTAAGTTTTATTTTAAAACAACAAATTTATAACTAGGTGATTTTAGATTATATTTCCAAATTTCTAAATTCCCTTTCTTTTTCTTTGATTGATGAAAAGACTGTTTGATTATGACTGCGTTTTCGCGTGCGCTTACATCGGCAATCGTACATCGACGTCGAAAAGAAAAACTTCCGGTCGTAAATTTTCGCGAGATGCCTTCGTGTAATTGAATCGGTCAATTCTAGGGAGAAAAACGGTGGCATCCGGCGCGCGCCGCGAGGTCAAGTAGCCGACCTCGTATCCTGGGTCTTGCTTGGGTCCGGGTCTTCATTGGCGGCCGCGGCCGCGGGTCAAACTCCTTGACTCGCGACCACGACCAGCTGCCCCCTAGACAACTTCGCAATTTATTGCCGTTGTTCCAACGTGCAACGTGTACTATGCGCACTCTTCAGGCAGCTTCATTCATACGTATCTTCATTCATAAACTTTACGATACTCGGAATGAGTCTCGGACTATCTACTATCTAATGTTGTATTGATGAATAGCGCGAGGAATTCTTAAGATTTTTTTAAAACTAGATTCACACAAAGTCGATTTATTTACAAATAGTAAAGAGGAATCGTCCCTTCTTTGAAACATTGTTTTTGATTAGTATGTAAAATGTAATCTGCCGCGAAAGGAAGAAAGAGGAAACAATTTTCTTTTATCTACACGTTATATTAAAGATAATATTGATTATTAGTAATAATTATATAAATTAGCCGTTATGAAAAACTTATTATTATCATCATGATCAGTAATATAATGTGCATTAGAGACAATGTGTGCACACATATTAAATCAGGCAAATAACTTCAACTTAGAATTCAATTGCTCGTAAACGGCCGCAAAATGGTGCGAATGCCCCGAGCGTAGCGATACTACGAATCGCGTTTCCGTTTGCTCATTTATTTTCGCCTCACAGTTAATATACAGTAGTCTTATTACCCGTACCGCACATTATTCGTCAATACTATGTCAATGATGCAAGTTATTATTTAAGCGTGTCAAGGTTAATAATCCCTCGTCTCTTTCGTTGCCAAGTTTTTTGCAAATCGAGCGAAACAAAATTGATTATTCCGTAATGCACCTTGAATTTTCCATAGATTTGTTTCGACACAATATCTTCTTTTGCAGTTATTTTCGTCAATCACCGATTGTCTCGGAATGACCGTAACCTCACGCAAGTATAATCTATTCTTCCATGGCATATGCGTGCTGCATTTCAACGAGACACTTTAACTGAACTGTTTCCCCCACATATTATTGCAAATTTACGCGGTAAGTGGACATTTGTTCACTTTATCGTCGCTGAAGATTGACGATCAAACACTGACTCTACGTGTTATTTGCGTGACATGAATATTTCAAGGACAAGCAGATTATCGATTATTTTCTACAAATTGTGTTTTTAAAAAACTAGTATACGTATATACATACAAAAGAATTTAAATTTACAAAATCAGACTCGAAGCATTTTTTATATCGAAGCGTTGCTTCGTCGACATTGTCATTTTATCGTGATAAAAAGATCAGATTTTCTACGCTGAATATTAGCGGGTGATTTGGCACGCAAAAATGTCGTCGCAAAAATGTGCACCCAGTATGTACACCCGTTGCCCATTTAAGCAGCATTCGCGCGACCCTTTAAAACAAATAGCGCATCGACCAGCAAATCTCGCGAATCAGAGAACGTGAAACACAGGAAAGAGTGAGACGCCAAATGTTGAAAGAGATTTACAGGGCTTAACCCTACGTCGCTCAATTTGAAAAGTGCTTCGCACAAGTGGCACAGCTGTGCCATAAAACGACTGCGATTATCGACAGAAGTTGCTCCATACTGCTGATCGATACCGTCGAAATAGTTTGATTACTTTTGTACGATCCTCGAATTTTAAATGAATAGACTCGCTGGCAAGCCAACAATTATACATAGACATTTTATGGATATTTTTCACAGCTTCTGAGAATTAATTATAAGACTTTGAGAACTGCTTTGCCCACGTTGCATTAATGCATTGCTCATCGCCGTTTGTACTTGTGTGTCATATTGATTAAGGAATAGACTCATCGGAAGATGGATTACTCACCAATCATATACTTATTGTTAGTACAAAACACGAGCGATAAGTAATCGACTAAAATGATGATACTCATGCATTCGGTTACAACATCCGTTATGGCAGTCGCCAGTGTTGAAAACTTCTTGCACATTACATTTTTGAAAAGTATCGCATTATTTGGAAGAAATCGACAAAAACTTATAAAATGTGTAAATGATATATACCTCTCTCCTCTCGCCGCGTGCTATTGTTAGCATTTGTGTTTCATCGACTATTCATCGCGATCAAATTCTCATGCCTTTTTAGGGTGCGCGAGTTGCTATGGTCAATTCCAAACAAGTGACGAGAAATGGAAAGAACAACAAAAAATCATATGCGTATATTATATGGTGGGTGGCACGCGCCCGATGCCGTAACTTTAATACAAACGCTTAACGGGCACGGTGTAACACGAGACACACCGGAAAGGACGTCAGCCGAGTGTCACTCAGTCATTCAGCCGACTCCGCTTGTTTCGTGGTTGGCTCCTCTTTCTCTCTCTCTCCCCCCCCCCCCCCCCCCCCCTCTCTCTCTCTCTCGATAAATGCGTACGCGAGTATGAGGCGTGCATGCACGCCACGCACGCGCATTCTCATTGCGAGGGAGGAGACCGAAGCGCATCAGATAAGAGTTAAAGGGGAGAAAGGACACGAGCCTCATTTACGACGTGCGTGAATTTGCCCTTTTCTTACTTCCTTCTTCTTTCTTTTCAAACACGCAGATAATGGTTTTATATCAGATACCCATTGGAACTGAAAAAATACAGACCTTATGTGTATTCAAATTAATATAATCTAAATCAAATGTTTGTATATAGTATAGAACAATTTAATTTTATAATAATAAAAATTTATGGCATATTTAGAAATGTCTAAAGTACATCTACAGTATGTATGTATAAGCTTTAATGTTTGAATATCTCTGAATTGGTAGCATTAGTGAAAAATTCTGGTCGATAATACTCGAAGATTTAAATAGCAAGTGCACTAGTTTAAATGATCATTTATACGGGATATGAGAGAAAGAAAAAAGAAGAACGGGAATAGAGACGGTACAAAGAGACGAGCCTTGATTGTACTTTAATTCACTCTTTCTATCTCTCTCGCTTCTCGACGGTCCATTCTGTTCACGAAACAAGTCGGTTGTTAAAGCAGGAAGTGCAGCGTCTGGAGGAACCAATCTTGGCTTTCATTGGCGAGAAAATTTTTGATCGAGTCGTTGGTTATATTTAAATGGTCCGCTATAAACGCTACTTATTAAAAGATGCGCATATATTCCTGTATGGAGAAGGATGGACGCTACGAATCCATTTCAGCAGAGAAGCTTTTTGTTTTATGATCTTGTCATTGTTGGATGTGTCTCTATTGGTTCGTTTGACGTTTAATCGTCGAATAAATTAATCCATAGCTATTTGCTGGCACTGGAAAAATAAATAGCATGAATGAAGTACAAATGATATATCCATGAATAGAAAATTTAGGACAGAAACGACATCACCGATGTGTATACTCTCAAGAGGGAGGACGGAAGCCATTTGTTGGACAATGGACTCTACGTTGATCTATTGCGCCAAGCAATTAACCTTACTCGTTTGTCGGCATCTTCGTAAGGTTTCCAAAGTAGACCCACCAAAGTTTGATTCGAATCGTTTGTGAATTCCGCACAACAACAAAGACATCAATTACTGCAGAAATCAGAATCATCAATTGTTGGAAAGTAGTCGATTTGCATGTTATAATGCTCTAATTGATGGCGTTTTATTATATATATATATATATATATATATATATATATATATATATATGTGTATGTTAAAACTTTGCAATTTTGGAGTTGTGAACAAGTATAGTGCACAGAGATACAGGATGACGGAAGATTAAAAATGATAAAAAATGATTAAAGAAAAAGAAGTAGATTTATTATACAAGATGCAGGTATGTGTGTGTGAATACGGATACGTATAGATATACCAAACGTAAAAAGAGAGAGAGAGAGAGAGAGAGAGAGAGAGAGAGAGAGAGAGAGAGAGAGAGAGAGAGAGAGAGAGAGACCATTCAAGTGTGCGTATATCTAAATAAGTTAAATTGCAGTCAAGTTTCAAAAATGTAAAGTTGGTAAATGATAAAGGCGATTGATCGTCCGATACTATTCGAATCGCAGCGATCTTCTTTCGATCATGATTCACGATACGCGAACGCGTCTAACAATGAATGAACATTTCTGCGGGAATTCTCAAGAAACAATTACTCTCCTAAACGAAACTAATTGAAGCCATTCAAGATCATGGCGAGCGAGTCGGTGTCGGCTGGTGCGACGTACTAGAGGACACGGTTAGGCCGTAAACTGCGTTTCTCGCCGAGTTTACTCGGTGTAAACGAGCGACCACGGCGCATTGGACTTGTAATAAAGCCGAATGAAGCATATAGGACCGTTTCTCGTACGTGCTCGCCGCGCCTCCATCCGGCACGATACATTTCCGGCCGCCACTATTCGATCTTCCCCTTACTCTTCTAACCGATTCTTACAATTAGTCTACACTTTACTAGTCTACTTTCGATAGATTTTCTAACCACACTTGAAACTTTATTCAGAATAATTAGAAGAATTGAATACAACTTTGTCAGAGGTCTACAATTGTATAGGCGTTTAATTACCAAAGATTACAAATTTGAGATAAATCTGAAATGAGATGCATTGTTATTTCTACAAGAATAAAGTTCAATTGCTTAGAAATTTTGTGAAATTTTTCTTTATCGTTCCTTTGTTACGAAATACATATATAAATTTTTGATCAATGAGGTTTTCCTTCGGCTTATAAATTCACTGCTATTTAAGATTTACACGAATACTTCTGACAATGAATCTTATTTATCGGTCATGCGTTTGAGCTTGCTCTTGAGAAATCCGTTATTCAAAATATGTATCCGTTATTATCAATCCTCTTCATGACAACTTCATATCTTACTTATATTTCTCTGTCTCGGTCTTCCAATCTGTCGCACGCAACAGAAACACGGAAAGAAGCCATTATTGTTGATCCTGCGTCAGTACTTTTTTTAAGTCCTATATTTACTCCTGTGTCCTCTCCGCGCAACGTCTTGCGTCCTCGTCGTCATGCGAGAGACCGACTATTCATTCATTCGCCCATTGGGCTGGCGTTCATTCATTCGTTTAACACTTTTGTGCCACGCGGAGATACGGGTCTTCTGTCGCGCAGTGCTACGCGTCTGGGAACCTCTTTAACTGTTTTGTATAACGTGATTAGTCTGAATACGCGTATCTCGGTCTCCCGCGCCGACATCGACGAACGATAGAACTTTGAATAACTTTTTTTGATTTTGATTCGTCTGCTATTACAAGGCATGCGATCCTAGAGAATCTTGGGTAAAATCTTAAATTAATAAATTAATAAAGGATTTGTTAATTTTCTTTTGTGAACTTGCCTAACGTTAACATACATTCAAAGAATCGAATACGATTCTTCTTTCTCTTTTGTATCGAGATGTGTTCAATCTTTGAGACAAATGTAAGTTTGCAAAGGTTAAAAGAAGGATATGTTATAATGGGACGATAGGAGAAAGAAAGTGTAGAGAGTAAAGTCTAGAAAAGTAACTCGTCAGGAACAACTTGACTGTTATCAAGCTGGTTTAGCTATTTTCAAGAAGGTTGAATCAATATGCTGCTTTCGCAAGAGTTATCTTACAATAGCCCGACGTTCAAATATTAATGTATACCTGGACATTGATTCATATTATGACGTACGATCTTAAAGTACATGTAGACAGCAAGTTATAATCGTGGTTGGTCGATATGTAGACATACATTTAAATTTCATATGACATTATGTAGCGTCGTGAGTTTATATACAGTTGTAGTGTAGATATAAATCGTCCTATTTCTCTTATTCAGATATAATGTCAATCAGCTTCTAATTTATAAAAATTTCAACTACTACTACTGCAACTGTTGAAAATATCTACTGGACGTCATATGTCTACAATTGCCAATTCACATCGAAAAGTAAAGCATTCTTTTCTGGTTATGAAAGCTTCGGGATTAAATACTTATTTTTCAATTAATTTCACAAGTATGCTTTAATACAATTTTAAGTCGAAGCGTATCGCGCGCGCGCGTCATTATTTAAGATCTTGTATCTCATATCTGTTCACGGGCGTAAACGTGTGTAAAATATACAAGAAATTTCTCTTCCTAGCACAACGTTGCCGTTATCCATTGAGCTGTTAAATTGTCGCCTCCTTTATATCGCATTGTTCATCCTCTTCGGGCGAGACTGTAAACGCTTATTCGACGATTCGGTCGGCAACACGTAGGTGTTTCCGCGAGTAAAGACGAGCGTGGTCGAAAGCCCGCAAAGTAGTTCAAGTCGAGGAGAGCCAATAGCGAGCGCGTAATTGTTGGCAGCATGTGTGAGGAGGTAGTGAAGAGGCACACGCGGCAGAGGCGTCGCAGCATCTCCTTAACTCTTCCTCCGCGCTTAAATAAATTAAACGAGTCATCGCGCGACAAGTAGACTCGGTGTTACTTACATAGGTACGTCGTCTTACGTCATTCGCGCGCGTGGCCGAGCAGGGCTACAACTTCGTTCTCTATCCTTGAATCTTGCTCGAAATTAGCCGCAATCAAAGTGCCACGTCAACATCCCCCCCTTCGCCCACTGCTTAACGACGACGGCGCTTCTTCATTCCCCTCCCGACCCCGTTCGCGGTCGAGGAAATCGGCGAGACTTCCGTCGCGAATTATCAATCCGACGAGCAACTTGGTGAGTCAGTCGAGAGCGAGCTGGACTAGCGAAAAAAATTTCGAAATCGCCTTTATTTTAATCGACTACGATCAATTTCGTCAAACAGAGATTGAAACAGAGCACCTTCCTCAATCGCAAATGCATCTAATGTCCACTCGTCTTATCACGTGTAAACTATTATGCAAGATTGTAGACGAAAATTATTATTGGTATATGTGTGATTACATTCCGAATGTAAACTTTTATTCTGATGCTATTATGATGCTACAGATTAAAACTTGAATATTGAACAATATCGTTTTATGACTTGAATTAAAAATTATAAACCGACGTTGTAGTATACGTTTATGATTCACAGATAGAGCAATATTTGGAAGTAGATCATTTCAATTCCAAAAACATCGGCGTTAACGATTAGGATTACGCCAACCGCGTTATATTCTCAGAATAGAAAGAAATTGAAATCTATATTACCGTTGGCATATAACTCTTTATATTGAAGAATATAAAGAAAATATAAAGAAAATATATTATAAAAGAAGCACTTGTACGTAAACTCCGATTCGAATCGATGCGTGATCTTTTCTGTCGCGGGACGTTGGCACTCGCTCGAGCAAAACTTGACGATGTAAGTAGCGTACAACGACTACGATGAGATCGAAGCGTGTTTGGTAAAGACCGCAGATTAACCACCATTGCATTCCGAACGCATCCCTATAGGCTGGAAACCGGCCTCGCCCCCGGAGCTGAACTCTGCACGAGGGTGAGTCTCGTACATCGAAACGAAACCAGTCTTCCCTCTCCTTCGACATCGACGTCAGTGTCTGTAGACTCCAAATGACGTATCTTCTCCCTCCCCCCTCCCCCCCACCTCGTCTCTCGTGATATAAAGCGATGAAAATAATGTAACGCACCGCTACCAAAATCTATTGACACGCCACCCTACGTGCACGCATACGCGCGCACACCATCCATTCATGGTTACGTGCATGTGCGCGAGAGAAATGGGAGTCGCGACTGGTTGTCGAGATCGAGATGTTAGGGAACCCCATTGTAAATAAGCAAGATGGCGATGACAAAATAATCGTAGATAGACCATAAGATGGTCCAAATTTGCTCAAAGTATGAGAAAGGATTCTTCTTTCTTTATTTAATTATGAACGATCAATGTTTTCATTGCTCTACTTTAGAGGTGTATGTGTGAAATTTAAGTTTGCCTGAGTTTAAGAGGAAGGAGTTCTTAAAAACTTTGTCTTTTATTTTGAAAGGTTCTTATTAACTTTTGAATGTTTCCTAGCATTTTAGATGTAGCAACAAAAAGTTTCTAAATCTGTCTTGAATTATTAACGCAATATATTAATATAGAATAGTACAGATGTATATATATATATATATGATTATATCTGTTTGCATTAATGTAAAGCCACGAACGATAAAACGGCGAATAATAATGTGTACGAGCAGAGTAGAAGCTAGCACTGCGGAGTAATGTAGCAGCCGTAATATTATAACGATATATGTGAGTTACATACTAAATAGTTGAATACAAATAGTTCCACGAGTGCTTTCAAAGACTTCACGTCGACCACTGCGGGCGCGTTTGCGAATAACGCCGACGACATCGACAATAATGTAATAGCGCAAAGTAATTTAGCGAGTTACCGACTACTTACTAAAACGCCAGGAACACTTACGAACTTTACGCGCCTTGCACGTACAATTCTCTCTGCGAAGCAACATTAACGCCTAAATATCTGCCTACGACAAAATTTTAAAATGAATAATGTTATCTGAAATTTACAAACCTCAACTAACAGCCAGATTAGCACAAATTTAAGAGAAAGATTTAGTTATTTATTAAGGAGATAACCAGGCAAACTCGCAAAATTATAGATTGAAAATGCTTAGCTTAAAAGATAAATCAGCAACATATTAATCAATATCAGCTGCCTCATTAATTGACTGCATCCAGGAAAAGAAGTAATTCTACTATATACAAAATTAATTATTATTTTATTATATCAATCATTGTGTGTGAGTTCTGCATTGAGTACAATATACAAGTTGAATAATTTGAATTTATCGGATTTTGCAAACTTACTTATGGATTATACGTGGTGCTGGCAGTGCTCACGTGTATGCTCAATCCATTCAATGTACGCAATATGCAAAAACTGTGTAAAAGCATGATGCGATTCATTAAGCGCATCGCGTAGAAACCAACACTTGTAACGATATCGAGCACCTATGCGACACGTAGAGGAGCAACAACATGAGTGCCGTAGACAACTTACCACTTGTAGCAATTGACCACGCAAGTGTTTACCGTCCCCTTCGGGCTACATGACGCTATGCAATGCGATTTCGCCTTACTTTAGACATGTCATTCGTTGTTTAGCAATGAGTTTTAATTGCAATGATTTATATAATAACTTAATTCTCTATAATTTGGATAATGCAACTCTCATTTTGTGTGCTGTTTACAAAATTGAAATATGCAGAAGCGTCGGCAGTCGCGTCAAAATACAAAAACTATTTTACTTATTTTAGTTATCCATGAATCAAAGTTTCATCGATAACTTTGCAAGAGTCGCCGACGTGTATAAATCATTGCGTATAAACACTTGCGATCATATTCAAAATTTTTATGTCCTCGATTAAACGAAAACGAAATGCATTAATACTCTCAATTCAACTTATTATTACAGAAATTAATGTGAACGAACGAAATGAATGTAGAGGGAGAGAGTTTGTTTCTTTCAAAAAATTATAGGGATGTGAGAGTTAATAAGATTCGCACGAATAAGATTCGCCAGACGAAACTGCCGCGTGTTAGCTACTTGAAGGTATAAAGATGCCGAGCACGTCTGGCGGTGGGCAGGTCGCGCGGGTCACAATCCCATCTGCCGATCCTAACCGGTCTCTTTTCCTCCCTCATTCTCTCCTCGGCCCTTCGGACGTTTAAACTCCGGTTAGACGTACGCGAGCGCGCGCCATTATCTTATTTACGCCTCATTGTCTCAATGTATCATACCAATATCGCGCTTGCTCGTACCGACCGGCAACACGCTGCTGGATCGTCATCAGGGTGCACGTGAATGTGCCGCGCTTACGAGGAATAACGCTTCACAATTTGCCTGCCCTTTTCTCTATTAATAAAACTCGCTTGCAAAAAGATTCGTAAGGCAAATCAAGGTAATCATGACGTGTTCTTTTATTTCTATTGTATTGAAATTCAAGTCCTGAATGTCATCATCTCTTAAAGTTGTACGTTGTCAAATTTTTCTTTTAATATCTATAAATTTGATTTTCATCATGTATTAAAAAGTGCAAAATTCTTAGACGCGATATATTAAAATCTCTTATATTGTCTCGAAATCTTGCAACTCGTTTGGAAAATGTTTTGCCGAAGAATGGTTCATCTTTTTCTTTTCTCTCTCTCTCTCTCTCTCTCTCTCTCTGCTCATTTTTTATTGGCATCTTGAGGAAAAATGCTAAAATATGGAGTTTACACATTTGAGGGTTTTGCCCTTTTATCCTCTTCAGGGAGAAATGGTTGCAAAGTCAAAAGCCAAGAAGGGAACACCGCAAGGGATGCCGAGATGTAGTTTATGGCTAGGTATACTACAGCACTAAAGCAATTTTGCAGCGGTGGCCTCGTACGTCCGTCTAATTCTAAACATTGTGTCATTGTGCGTGTTTCTCGTCTCAGATGAGTCGAATCTTTATCCTATCCTAACTGTGTTTTGACACCCGACGGGTTCTGCCTGTTAAATTTTACGAGCGGTCATGACACGCGAGAGCTCTCGATTTCGGAGGAAAGTCTCTTTCGTCTCATCGAAACATTATATTCTGAGAAGAACAATGTTAAAAAATATCGTATAGAGACAATGGATACTGATAGCAACACATGCATGGAAAAACTTAATTGTTGTTGAAAATTTCAATATGTTTAAATAACTTTTTATCGACGAAAAAGATGTGTAATATGCTGTTAATTAGATTTAATAATCACAATAAGAAAATTAAGATAAAAAGACAAAACTAAAGATTGTGCATATTATTATAATACACGGTACAATAGTGACACGTTTGTGAAAGATTTTTTAAAGAGATGATCTATTTTAATTGTATATAAATTATATAATATACATTAGCAATATGTTCGCGAAGATGCGTCATAAGGTAAATATTAATTGCAAAATGGTATTTTTTAAAAAGTTTCGGACATTTATTTTGCTGACATCATATATATATATATATATATATATATATGATTCTCACAGGCGTTATCCTTATCGATCTCAGCTCTCTATATACATATATAATATTCGTAATATCTTTAGCAACAATAATTTCTATGTACACAGTAATAACAAGCTGCGAATGACTATCTGTAAATCTATCTATACATAATTATCGATTAATCGATGCTGTACATGCTGGGACCACCAAAGAGAGATCACAAGTTAAAATTCTATCTATATAATTATATTTATATATCATTATACTATTTTTCTATATCTCGAAGTCGTTGAGATTCAATCTCAAGATTCACGTTTTGGTAAAGTTCCACCGACGATATCATTGATAAACGAATGTTGGCGCATCGTTTGTCGTTTGACATGATATTTACAGGAAATAATAATATCGTGTATAAGAGAAAGTATGTACAAAAACGGGAACGAGTTCAAGTACAAACCGACCGCAATTATCGACAATTATACAAGTTGAGTACAATCGCAGGTATTCGCATCGGGAATACTGAAATCGCGAAAAGATTTCACATTTGAAATACTATATATTACTATCTAATATGTCGGTCGATTTTAAATTCCTCTCGAGAAATACATTTTTCTCATAGATAATATAACTTTACTGCTAAAATCGCACTCAATATGCGAGTCAATAATATAGAAAAACGAATTTACGAATCTTGAGAGGAAATTTAGTCCAGCTAAATTCATCAAGTTTCTTCGCGGCTTCATTTATCTACAAGATTTGACGAAATGACGGAATTTTTACATGCAGAGTGAGATCGTGCCGCAGTTGCTGGAGATGGCCGTTTTTGAAGATTATGCGATTAGATCGTGATTCAGCTTTGTCGGCCAGTGAGGACCGTGATGGGTTTTAGAAGGAGCTGCGGCGGACTGTGAGGAAGCGGTCTCGACGACTGGACAGAATTGCAGATGGTAACCGGCGGCGAATGCGGAGCTATTGGCTCCGGACTGCTTCCGGGCGAAGCTGTACTAGAAGGAGGTTGACTTAGAACTTGAGGTGTCTGACCGAGATGATATCTGGATTGCTGATGGAATATCGCCGCCGGTATCGGTGGTATCGTAATAGATCTTAGAGTACTATAGAAATCCTGGTAAGTAGGCGAGATTCCGGACGTCGGTATGCTGATACCGCCGGGATAGCCAGTAGGTGTTTGCAGTAACCTTTCGACGGAGAACGCTCCGTGAGTCGGAGGTGCCGCCGTCGCTGGGAGAGGCTGCGGTTTGCAAGGCAGGCTTGCAGCCGACGACGTGGTTGCCGCTCCGGGCAACAAGCTAGCCGGATATCCGGCGGGGGTGGTATAAGAACCGGCGGTCACCGGAGGATACGCGACGGCGCGATGAAGGCAGAGCGACGAAGGTAGAGCGTAGAGCGACGTCGGCCATCCCGGTGGCGCGTAAGGCGTCGGATAAAGACCGCCGAGCACCACGCTCCTCTTGAAGGCCGCCAGTCGAGATCTGGAGGCCGCCGTAGTTCTGCGTCGGAGTTTTCCCGTGGCACCACCGATGAACACGTCCTCGGAGCTTGGGTCCAGCATCCAGTAGTTGCCCTTTCCCGGATCGTCGTAGTGACGAGGTACCTTAACGAAGCACTTGTTAAGAGATAGATTGTGCCGAATGGAATTCTGCCAACCTTGCTTGTTATTCTCGTAGTACGGGAAGTGGCGCATTATGTACTCGTAGATGCCGTTCAAGGTGAGTCGCTTTTCGGGGCTTTGTCGAATGGCCATCATGATTAGCGCGTTGTAGCTGTACGGTGGTTTCTCCGCCTTCTTCTTGTCCTCCGATTGCTCCTTGGAGTCTTTTTGTTGGCTCGTCGGACTGACAGACGTTGCACCCGTGGAGCAATCCAAGGGCGGCGTTTCCGCACCACCACCGGTAACATCGAGATCACTGCAATCGTCACTATCGTCGGCATGACCGACGTCGGAGGAATCCGACTGGCTGACCGACGGCGCGGGGGTCCCGGCACACGCTTCAGGCAAGATGCTACGGATGCTGAAGTTGCTCTTCAAGGCAGTCCGTGGCGGCGGCGAAGCTGTCACGGTATGCTGCTCACTCGAACCCTCCATATTCACCATGCTTCGAATCGCTTCTAGTTTTCGTCGTAACACCGTACTCCGCTCGCACTTCCAAATCTCAGATTGGCCCTGAGGCACGCGATCACACTGTACCTCGTCACATATACGTACGGTCACTCAATTTCTATATACATCTCCCCCCGCTTATTTCGTTTCTACATTTTCTCTTCGTTCAACTACACAACACACCGAACGATCGTTTCCTTCCTTTGTTTGCTTCTTTGTTTTTTACGCGCACCGTTTGCGCGGTGCGCCCTGCGCCTCGTGCCCTGTGCCTTGCGTCTTGCGCCTCGCGCCCTATCTCTTCTCAACTGCGAATAACGTGAACGTGAGCGTATAACAACACTCCCGTCGAGAAGCCGCGCGTTTCTGACGGTCTCCCCGCCACGGGTGCTATTTATACCTGGCGTTCGGATACGCCCACCAGTAACGGCACGACGTGCCTCGAGGGGCTCGCTGACCAATCGTGGTGGTAGCGCACTGGCAGTACCGCTCGACCCCACCACGGTGTTTGCATCCAATGTTTGACAGCAAACAATGTCAGCGGTGCGGAGCCACGGGGAAGGCTGGGATTTCGGAGGTGGTAGTGAGGCGCAAGCGGACCTGGAGCGATCGCGCAGCATGGTGGGGAGCGCAGCCGCAACTAAACGTGCATCCCCGCGTGTGCAAACAAATCCAACGTTATACCCGCGTCTCTACGCTCTCCATCGGGATTGGCACGTTCTTGCACGCCGCACTGCGAGAGTTGCAGCGCAGCGCTAGGCGGGAGGGAGGGGGGTGGGAGAGAGAGAGAGAGAGAGATGTGTACGGCGCGATTGTATTTGTATCTTTCACGGCGGCCGAAACTTGCTTCAACTTGCTTCAATTTTCATAGCGTGGTCGAATATGGAGATGATGGGGATGCCTGTCGCAGAACGTCGTTCGTGCACCTGGTGTCATCGACTTCATCTTTGACTTGAGCGTTTGTCAACTGAGAGATGCGCTAACGAACCTACCTTTGAGAGCTCTTATACGAAATAAACACCATTCTTATAACAAGTTTATGTGTAAGTTGTTAGATTGTTATTGTATGAATACTATGAATATTGTTTTTTGTATTCTTTCTCTTTCTTTCTCTTTCTTAGTTTTAATAAGAGTTTGTTTTGTGTCTGCACTATTATAATTATCCTAAATAAAGGTGAAATAAAAATATAAACTTATTGTATTAATAATAATCGAAGTAATTATTAACAAGTAAATAACAAGCGTCATCTCTGAAATTCAGTCTGAAATGGAGCCTTATGGTCATGGGAAAATCGCGCGATCTTCTATAAAGAAGTATTTTCCTTTTAAGTAACCGCAACGATTATCGTTTTCACATAAAAGGGTGGATTCAAGTTCGCCGAAAGAATGACTAAGTGAGTTGAGATGACTAAGCTTTACTATAAATATTGTTTTGCTCGTTACGCTTAACAGGGTTAACTCTCAAATATTTATTCTATAGAAAATTGCTTGTTGTGATTTCTTGCGGTTTGTCCGCAAGTCTCTTTGTGTCTATTTGCAAATAAAGCTGTGGGACTTAGCCAAATAGCAGCTTACCGAAAAGGAATTCTTTTCATTCGTGATTCCGTTATTGTTAGAATTTTTAGCCGTTCTTTAACACATTAAGCGCCGTGTCGGTCAACGAGGTGACCGACGGTAAACTTCCCGTTCAGGCCGCATCAGTCATCGGTGACCGATAATATAAAATGTAAAAATAATAATAATTCCTTGGTATTCAAATGGTATAATGAAAAAATAAAAAATGTTGCTGAACATTATTTTTATGTTGAATGCCGCGTGGGCCATCGGTGGCCCACATTGAACTTTCTGTTCAGGTCGTTTGCGCATATTGTTACATTACCTCTTCCTTTTGATAATAATAATTTTTGTAGTCATAAATTGGACTTGTCGTTCAGGCCATTTGCGCATATTATACGTTACCTCTTCCTCTTGATGATAATGATTTTTGTAATCATAAAAATTATAAGATATATCTTATAATTTTTATAAAGATATACAGGGTGAGAGGCAATAACTATTACCACCTTAAATATCTTTAAAAAATGAAGATGACCTTGATATCTCCGAAGCGCCTCCACCTGGTCAAAAATTATTATCGCCATATGATAGCCCCCTTCGCGTACCGTGCAATTTTGGTTATACCTACAAATCTTTCTCTGGACCTTATAGATTCGAAGATATTTAAGGTGGTAATAGTTATTGCTCCTGTATAATAAATGCGGTAACATCATAGACATAGAGCATGGACTGCTTTACTCGTATGTGAAACAGGCCCGAGAAAAAGAATGCGATAGCGTATATCACGGAAAAAAAAATTTTGTTAACTTGACTAAATCTTTCAACTAAATAAAATTTATTTAGTTCAAGTATTTATTTATTTAACTTAAACATTTATTTATTTAACTTAAACATATAATATATTTTAATTGAACTAAATAAATTTTATTTAGTTGAAAGATTTAGTCAAGTTAACAAATTTTTTTTTTCCGTGTAGATGCGGCCAATCTCTGTCTCTTTCTATCATTGTGATTAGTGTTGAATAGAAAGAGATAGATATTGGCCGCATCTTCGCTCTGTCCTTTTCAATGGAGCGGACCAATTTTCGTGTCGTATGCGCAGTCCATGCTTTATGTCTATGGGTAACATGGATCATCGGTGGCCAACGTGGCGTGAATGGAAAGTCACGTGAAATTGGCGCGGCACTCAACGTGTTAAACATGTTCAATTCTTGTAAGGAAAAATATCTTTTTCACAGTATCCACTGATTTTATTAATGAGGAAGATATTCTTGTCGCTTACTCTCTTTATTAAAATCTAGTTATAAATGTTTTCAGAATATATTTTCCACTAAATAGCATGATTTAATAATTGAAAAATGATTTTGTTGAAAAATATATAAAATTATTTTGAGAGAGAATGGTTACATTTATATATTCCATAAATCTTAAACTTTGATGAATAAAGTGAATCTACAATTAATCTCACATCTAAACTAGTATTGCCTTAAATACAACGTTGACAATTACTTAATCCAATTCAATCTGAACTAGATAATAATCAGAATTGTAACGTGTACTAAGAATTATTTATTGCGTATAATATCTCGTAAACTATTGATTTTTTGATAACTTTACCTTAATACTTTTATATGCCAAATAACTGGAAGAATTATATTATATAAAAAAAATTATGTGATTCCATTTTAAAAAACAAAGGTCACCTTAAAATCTCAGGAACACCTCCACCTAGCAAAAACATGTGTCCATCATAAGATGTCCCCCTCGAAATCCTGCAACTTTTGTTTGAAAAATTTTTCGTACAACGCTTACTTTAAAAGATATTGAGGTGGAAACTTTTCAAATGAACACCCTGTATATATAGATATGGATTTTCTTTAAAAATGTATAGAGATCCCCTTTTTTGAACCACATATTTGTATAAGTGGTATTAATCTGGAATTATACTAATCAATATGATCACACAACGACAAAGAGGACGAATTCGTGGGGGTGCGTGTGAATGAAGAGAGCAAAAGGCACGTGACAAACGTGAACCATGAAAAAAGGAAGTCCGAAAAGAAGATTGCCATAGGTTTGCCAAGAGAAGACATCGGCAAAAAGCAAAAGGCATCCTTTGAACCGCGGATGACATCTTTATATGCGTTGTTCGGCCCCCCATCGTGAAAATGTCGTCACCCCATGGCGTTTCGTAGATTTAGTTGCATCTCACCGCATGCTCTTCTTCATAGTGTATTTCCATACTACTATAATCTACCAAAAGTTACGAATAAGGTAAATATAAATGTGAATTAATTTAGATTATATATATATTAAAATTATACGAACCATCTGATAAAGATAGTTACGTAACAGTATAATATATGTTAATAATTATAATGGTCATTGGTAAAAATAAAAAAGATTTGTCTTACACACCGAGTTGTGATGTCTGCTTAATTAGTTATCAATTTGAAAACATCATTTTATCGTTGATCATGAAAAATGCGGTAGCTTGAACATATCTATGTAATTATAGCTTCAGGATATTCATTACTTTATTATTGTGTAAGAATGATGTATTCGGAAAAATATGAATTATAAATTATAAATCTGTATGATTTTCTTGTCGATGCACATTGTTTTTTCTTGCATTTCGATTTTTCTCGCGTTTGCTCTAGCGTTTTTTACATTGTTACCATCAATAACTACCACATTTTTGCCTATGTTAAATTTAATTTGGCACTGCCAACATCAGTTGTAATCTTTCTTACGTAAAAAGTTTTAACGAAGTCAAATAAAACCAAAATTGGTTTGTTTGTAGAAAAACCTAAGCGCGATAATATTTATATAGTTTGAAGCGATAAACAGATGTCCTCGTGCGACATAATACTTACAGTTGCATATAGTTATTCATAGATATAGCATTCCTATATCTACTAATACTATGACATACATTTTCAGTATAATATTCACAATTGTATCAGCACTGGTTTTGATTTCTACTCAAGTTCTCTTCGACTAAAAGCTGATCGTTGACCGAATGAACCCGACCGAGTGAGTCTCCTCTTCATTGGGTATCCATCTTCGTCTTTTGATTGAAGAGGAGCTTTGATTGAAGTAGAAGCCGAAACTGGTATTAGATACAAATATTGCATAATCCGGGAACAACTATAAGAAGACAGTAGATAGTGAGAATATCATGTATGTGAACAACTGAGCTGTTTAGAAAATTTTTATTTTCTTCAATTCTTATTAACAATTGCATACAAATGATAGGACATAAAATTATGAATAGAATTCCATCTTGAATTCTTATCGTGAATTACAAATTATCTAAAATATACTTCGAAATCAAAAGACCAAATGTTAGAACAAATAACAATCTCTTATTGTTAGATACAAACATGTATATACATAAGTATAATCTTTGATTTCCAATCGGGCTATAAGAACTTGCACAATTACACATTTGCTTACTTCTAACTTGGTCTAACTTATATCTCTCTGCACATTTATTTAATCTTATTGTTAGAGTGACCAAGATTTATCTTAATGTGTTCAGTATATTCACTTTCTTAAGACGACCACCAATGAAGCTGTAACAGTCGGAACGTGACGAATTATAAGTTAAAGGCACTTATTACGTGATTATCGTAATATTCGACACACTCTTTATAAATCTTCAGAAGATCACTATCTATCATCATCCCCTTTACCCCCCATCTTGCATGGAAAATCGCTTTTCCAGTCGGCACAACGGCAAAGCGGCCTTTCCTATTATTCCATTTTCTCGTCACACAACCTTTTTCATGACGCGAGACTGCAAATCGATTCGTAGGTATCAGAAATGAACTTATTATATAAACGAAACTATTTGTTTAACAATATATCGCAATGCATGTCTCTATCCGATATTCTTCGTGCAGTAATATTATGCCGTGGATAGATGTATACTAACAATCCCATTCAAACAAAAGAGATATTGGGTAAAAGGATTCACTACTTCTGCGAATTATTAGCTTATTACTTTATGGAGGAAACTCTTTCGATTGACCAGTCGATAAGGAAAGACTTCTGAAAGATGAGAGAAATTGATACACATTGAGTCTGATCTTTTCCTCTGAATGATGTTACGTTAATATTATATATGTATAACAACATGTACGTGTTGCTGCATGATATTATATTAATATCAATTTGTAGTACGTCATCTTTTGATAAAACGTCTACTTTGCGTCGATTGACTTTAACATTTGCAAAGAGTTAAAAAAGAACCATTGTATAGAACATTTTTCAATAAAGTTGACGTATAGTGACAGTTAAAGAATGCGATTAAAGAGTGATGTTTTTTGTGCAAAAATTCATTTTCATTTATTTTTGCTTATTAATTTCCGCAATGTCACAAAATGACTATTTTTCTTCAGTATACTTTATTTAATAGCAAATTCAACAGACATCCTCTTCTGAAAAATCAAGACATCTTTTATAGAATCGAAGTCTCACGATTCGGTAGATTGGGTCCCATGCATGCCTTGAACTTTTAACCCTGTCAGTCTTTGTTCTCGTGTCAACGAAGGCACCCATTCTTCCCGATGCAGATTAAATATAACTAATCTCTCGTGGTCCCTAGTTGAGAAAACTAAGATTTGACAGAGATGATTTCCGTGGCGATCGCATTGAATTATCGGCAAGAAAAAAGGGAGGAAAGTAGAGACGAGAGTTTGCCTGCATCGACAAAAAAGTTAAAGTTAGTTCGAAATTTTGTATCTGAAATTACGAGCTTCTAAAACTTGTGCAGTACACCCTAATATGATTTGTTGAACTTAAGAAAGTTATTGCATTTATGATTATTATTTCCTTCTTCTGTCTGCGTATGTTATTTATGATATCAAATGATATATTTTAAAAGGTATTTTCTAATTTAAATACCTCTTCCGCTTTTCGTAGAAAAGAATAAAGATGTGTATGGTACGGTAAAAAAGTATAAAAATATGATACAGATAAAACAATTTTCAGAAAAATTAAAAAATATCTCGAAAGTAAACAATAATTGTTTATCCGAAACGATCAATGATTAGCAAAATTCCGCGGGTGTCAAAGTTGTCCGATCAATATTGATCCACATACAATATCTGTCAACACACAGGTTTTCGAAAAATCTCGACATAACAATACGCCCGAAAATTCCTAAACTCTTGGATTAGACTCTTTTCCATTTTGAGTATTTAATCTTCAGAGACAAATTATAAAAAGGCTTATAAAAATGATAACAATGCGTACGGAGGTGATCTATTGTGTGAGTTGTCAAACGGTATGAAGCGGCGTAGACTTCTATTGGAATTGGAGAATTTTTATGTTCTTTTCTTCTGGCGAGTCTGTAGAAACTAATCATCTATGATAATTAGATAAATTTTTTTTGAATTTGGAGTTAAGATTTACAAATCTTTTGCTCTTGTTTTAAATAAAAGTTAAATAAATGTTTTTGAATGTTTTGAATTTAAACATATTATACATTAATTTTTAATCTAAGATGAAATATTTAAACAAGTTGCATAATAAATGTGGAATTATTATTTTAATTGTTTTATAAAGTTTGAGATAAAGATTGCTAATTAAACATTAAACTTAACAAATAAATAGGCATAAATACCAATAATGTATTTAATATATATTGTGTTTATAGATTTATTTTTTAATATATCGTTTGCATTTGTAGCTTGAAGAAGGAAGACAGAAGGATAAAGAGGAGAGGGGAGGGGGAGAGAGAGAGAGAGAGAGAAGATTTTTCTGAGTCTGAATAAAATTCTATCACATGAAAAGTAAAATATGAGATAAAATAAACTGGAGGAGGTGGAAGAAATTAGAGTGATCTAATTTAGACTTTTAACCTGAACAGAGGTTAAGACAGTATTGCTATATTACTAACGAATTCGGTCTGTGGGCCACACTAGATGCTTAGCCTTGATAAAGATGATTGACAGACAAAGCGTTCAGAAAGAGACGACTCGTTGAAGCTATGAAACGATTGGTTCTAATGCAGCTGCCTTGACGAAAGAAAGGCAATATTTGCACGCACAAAAGATGGATCATAGAATGTCGTCCGACTAACTGATTCAATTCACTCAACGTCCGGCAACTTCTGCGTATTTTATCATGATACCATTCCCGTAATAATCCGCTAGTAAATGACTGTGTTTTAAATAGAATATTAAATATAAGCGCTGTTTTCTATGGAATAAATAATAAGTTTTGTAATCTTATTATGCAACGTGGTTAAATATGCATAAAATTGGTGCCACCTCCAATGACCTTGATCTTGACATATGTTGTCAAGATCACCCTCCTGAGTGACCTTCAGAAGATTTTAGCCGGCGGTCATTGTTTGTTAAAAAGTTATTAACAAAAAAAGTTTGAAAATTGTAGGATAGAGTAGATTCCGAAGCTATCGCGCGCGCGCACGCACACGCACACACACACACACACACCGGGCGGGTGCAAGGGGGGCCTTCGGCCCCCCCTGATTTTAGCCGGCGGTAGGGAGGATGGACCTCGCAAAAGTTGTATACGGGTAAAGCAAAGTCCACCTTCCCTACCGCCGGCTAAAATATCCTATCTTTTGTTTAAATATTAATGTATTTCTATAAATACATATATATACAGTTTTCTATATACTACTTCTATAAAAATACATGTAGATATAAAATATATAAAAATTTCTAAAGTATTGTATTTTATTTGGCTCATACAAATATAGAATAAATAATAGAAAAATCATAAATTATAATATTGTTGTAATTATACTGTCATATAATTTCTGATTTGATCGCATCCCTTGATTTGATCGCATTATCGCTACTCGCGAAAGCATATACGGCGCAGGTGTTAATATTTTAACGAGCCTTGTTAACACACACACACAACACACACCATTCCCTGTTAATTCTTAGCAAGATATTCATCATTACCAAGCGATGCGAAAGATATACTAGAGTATATCGATACAGATACCGATATCCTGAAGTATCATTTGAGTCTTACAATTTCATCCTGCCTTCATTAATTTGTGAGTACACGAAATATGTTCCGTGTATAATAAAAATATTGAAGTTGAAGATCACAACTGCATAGAGGCGATATAAAAATGTTGTCACTAACGGTTCGACTTTCCTTGCTTATATACGCGCAATATAAATCTAGTAGCTATAGAAGGCTAAGATATAAAGTTTCGTCTTTCGCAGCTCGGAGGCGTCGATAATTGGCGTTCGGTTACATCGATAAAGGGATAGTGTGACGTAGGTTTTTTCGCGGGTTTATGTCCATCGTCACGCTCGCGACCGGTATCAATATTTATAGCGCATCATTAATTTCAGGTTGGATCAGCTTCACTTCGACATTGGAGATTTTCTCTTAATTGATACGTACTTGATCAAATAAAGAAATATTCATTAAACTTTAACTAAATAAAAGCAATGATAAGCATTTATTTAAAGTTAATATACATCTGTTCGTCGCTCATATTACAAAAATAATGTAGTCATGTATTACAAAAATTATTACATATTACTTTAATTATATCGTATGTGTGTGTGTGTGTGTGTGTGTGTGTGTCGCGCGCACGCGCGCAAACTTTTTTATATTAAATTGTTAAAGCCAATCTGCATTGATTCAGATAGATTTTATCGTAAGATTGAATCGAATATGATTATTTTAGAATATTCTATATTGACTTATCTCTTTCGCAAGGTCGTATCTTGATTTTACGCAATTTAATTTTTTGAAGATTATCTGCTTATTACTGTTAAGATACGAGAAAATTTCGACAACTATAATTCATTTTTGGTAAACTATTTCAAGATACGATGTAGACACTTGGCTTCTTGGCTTCGGGGTTGCCAGAATGAGCGTTTAAGCAGAAAAACCGGAAATAGCGTAAAATCGAGATACGACCTTGCGAAAGAGATCAGTCGATATGAGAAATCATATATATACATATAAGGTGCTCTAAAGATAAATCCAGATATGTATCAACGATACATGTGTGTGTTTCAATTTATTTTATTTTCTCGTCACACATACACACACGTACGTACGGATGCACATACACACACACGCACGCACGCGCGCGCGCGCACACACACACACACACACACACACACACACACACACACACACACACACATCAATGTTATCTCTACCACATTTCGGAAGCTAGTGGCAAACGATTTGAAAGCAAAATTGCCAGTGGTTATTGAAACAGTGTGTTTTTGTAACGAACGCGAGGGTCTTTAGACGGTTTCGTAATCTGATACACGTACACATAGTAGATGATATTCCAAGAGATCTGCTTTCCTTCATGCGCTTCGGCACAACGAAACACTGTCTTCGACGTCCTGAGCGTTAATTCATAGTACGAGCGATATATGAGAGAGAGAGAGAGAGAGAGAGAGAGGGGGGGGGGAGAGAGAGAGAGAGAGAGATACAAAAATTATTTTATTGCCAAATCTTATATAAATCAATAAGATCAATCTTATGGCATAGATTGTCATTAAGCATCATAGTATTTGCAATAAGAATCTTTTATTGAATAGCATCCCAACTAATTCTTTATGGCCTTACCGCCTTTCTTTTTATTAATTTTAGTTTCATTATTTTATTTAGTTTGTAATATTAACGCGCGTCGAATATTTAATCGATTCACAGGATAAATCTAGATGGAAATAAAATAAAATTTAAACTTTAATTTTTTAACTATTAAAGAGCTCTGAAGAACAATTTTGTTGAAAAATATTTGTCAATTTTCTAATATTATATATTTCGTAAAGTAGAAAAAGATATTTCACAATGTCTTCTGCTTGGTTCAATGCTTTCCCTTGCTGAGAAGACTTCCGCAAACTGTTAGCCTCAACCTCAAAAAGTCACAATTCGCACCTGCGAATTCGTTCCAACACCTGGAAATTAGAACATCAGCGAAATTCATTCGAAAATGTCCCTTATATTCGCCGAGCTTTGCATCCTTCGCACGCGGCATCTATTACACGACCCCTGAGGAGTACGGAGTGATGGATTCATCCGGAATAGCCGGTGGAGGAGGTACGAGAGCACAACTCCTGAGGCGTGAATACATGGATGATTGGATAAAGAAGAAGCCACCGATGAGTTGGTTTTGTACGATTTTTGCCTTCTATGAAGTCAGCCGACACAATAACCGCCGCGCCGCGCCGTGCAAATATATATACACACACACATACCAAGAGCCTTTCAAAGATACCTATAACTGGTCTACGGTTCAATGAAGCAGTGACACCAAGAAGAAACGGGGAAGAAAATCGTCAGGATCACGACAATCACGAAAGGGCGATGGTAGTAGACCAAACAGGATATCATTTGCTATACGTATTACAGTGGGTGTAATACTTTTCTCATTAGGTATTTCAGAATTACGGAAAAATGGAAGTTTAGTAGAATCAGTGAGATAATTATGTAGTGCAACTATGTAATGTAAATAAAATTGGTAGAAGAAAAGAAAAATTTGATTTTTATGACATTTTTTAATTGTTTGATTTTTATTAAAAGAATTATACTAAAGATAAACTAAAATATAGAAGGAACGCCGTATTTAAAATTTTTATCGGTGACCAGTTGTATAATTAATATCTGATTTTTTCCTTTAATTTCGAGGTTGAAGTGATCGAATCTCGGCTTTGCGAATAATAAGAGATTAAGCGTTTTTAATGTAACAAATCCTTATTTGATAGTGATATTTTATTTGACAGCAACAGCATTCAAAGTTAAAAAGTTAATTATTTATGTTATATAATTCCTTAAATATAAAAATCAAACAATATAAAAATATCTTGAAATTTAAAATTTTCTTTACTTTTGCTAATTTTTAAAATATATAACAAGGAGCATAAATATATCTAACCTAATAAATAACAAATAGTAAATATATCAAATATAAATATATCAAAAGAAAGATAAAGAGAAATATTAATATAAAAATTATTCTAATATGCATACATGTCATACATACACATATATAATCATATATACACATACGAGATATTTGTGTATTTTATGAGACAATTTGTATGCCTACATTTATTAATATATCATTGCGTTAAGGATATCGTAATAACAAACTAATTCAGATAAATCGCTACTATTTCTTTAAATGGCATACTAATCTCGTTAAACAGGATTTACATTCGTCGTATCTATTCGTCGTACTTCGGCGAAGCGTCTCGAGTCAAGTCAAGTAGCGATTGGCGACGAGTGTTTTACTGTCCATAAGTTAAAAGAGCGACATGTAAATAAACCGAAACATGACGGTTTACCGAGTACGTTTAGGCAACGAAGTTCACTCGCTTTACCGAGAATTTCACATGAATCTCAATGCATCTCATTAATGTTTAATAAACATTCGATTCATTAAGTGATTCGTAAAAAATATTTTGTGTATTCTTTAATTATAATATTTAATATTTTTTATATATAAAAATTTAACGATTTTATTGCAAGAATTTCTAAACATGAAAAAATGAGCAACATTATACAAGCAGCATTTTTATATTAGATTACGATTTATCTGTTTTTTTTTACAGATTTCCATTTTATATTATACAATTCTAAATTACTCAAGTTTTAAATTAGCATATTGTATGAATGTTAAAAGATAAATGAAAAAATACTAACTTTAATTAAAGCACACTATTTATAAAAAATATACACTGTGTTTTTTATTTTATTTCTTATCTTTATTCAAATATACTAGCATTTTTTCAAATATGTACATAAAAAATTTCAATTATATGAGCATAATTATAGCAAGAGAATAATTATACTGTCATATAAAAGAATATTTGTGTTTACATGTGATGTATATGTTGTAGACAAATTATTGAAAGTCCTAGAATCAAATCAATATAGATAGGTAGATATGATTTAATGAAGCGATATACATTAGTCGCGCGCGCGAGATACGTACATACGCGTAAACTCATAACAATAGGTGCCGGGCGAAAATGTTATTCACCTTTCGTATATCATACGTAAGGCACATTCCAGACATAGATACCTACATAGATTTTCATTCAGAAAAACTGTCGAGAGCGAGGCGTATGTTTTGCCCGCTACGTCGATCTCTCCTTTTTCGTCTTTTCTCAACAGAGAGACAGAGAAGGCCCATTCGCTTCACTCTCGCAGCTCGCTACGCCCGCTCGCGCGCGCTACCGTTTTGTGCGTGTGACGACAGTGACGACGAAAGCGCGCGTGTGCGAAAGCCCGAAAAAATATTCTCGGCGATGTGCGTTTACGTTCGTAAGCCGCGGCTGGTGGCAACGGCGCGGCGCGGCGCGGCGCGGCGCGGCGCGGCGCGGCGACTCAAAGCGAGGCGCGCGTGTTTGGCTAACATCTCTAAAACAAAGTGTAAACTAACTAGACGTCCATTCGGTGTTTACACAACGCCGAGAAGCCGGGCCGGGGCCCGGGGGAGAGGAGTTGAGGAGAAATGAGGAGCCGCCGCGAGAGAAGTGAGATTCTCTCGACGCAATAATATCCATGCACTTTTTTATCGCTAGCCGTTTACACATCGCCGTTTTACCGTCGCGCAATGTTCTTGCTGGATATACGCGAGAGTGTTCGATCCAAATGAAAGATTATAAAGATCTCGGAACAAAAGTGGATCAAGTTTGTAATTTACAAGGATTCTTTTTATACAATCTCGTGCATTATGTAAACAAACTTTGCACGGATTTGGCTCCTTTTGTTATAAACTTCTCCATATATGTATAATATTAAATAATGATATAAAAAAAGCAACACTAGTCTCTAAAATACAATCTCTAATTTTATTCTGACTTATAAAAATATGTATATTTTCATTGATAAAGCGGTGAAGTAGAATCCAAAAAAGTTGGAATTGTACGGTCAGAGAAGTGTGTGCATGTATATATTTTATTATTTTTTTAGATTACCTTTATATATATGTAACGTTGCGGGCACTTGGGTTCACAAACAAGATATTGTCAAAATACAACGTCGAGAAATCTATCTTTTCAAATTAGTAACGATTGGTCAGTTCGCGCTAACTAAACTATTTAATCTCGAAGAAATGTTGACATGAAATGCAAGGACCAACTTTTCTCGTAAAAGAAGAGCTGGTGCGTGTCAGTTGGTGAACCGATTAGAAACATCAGAGATTCCTGGAAGCATCGCAGACTGGCGGTATCTGAACCTGAACGGACGCTTTCTGATGAAGAAAGAGCGAACGATCAGACCGACCGGCCTGCCCCGTCAGGCCGACGATAAACAAACCGTTTTGGTGGGCAGTCTCTTAACTCTTTGATGCTCCGTCGTTGATTAATCCCAGTAGGTTAGATGATCCATGGTGGCCGCCGATCACTTCGCGATACAATTAGAACGCAAAGTTAAGCGTAAATTTATCGTTCGTTTGACCAATATCCTTTGCATCATAAACCGCTTTAGATCATAGACAATGGATGCATTTAGCAGAAAAAGCAGCTTTGCAACTGTTGTAAGATTCTTTAGCCCCATAAGGGTATGTACACATAACACATATTAATTCACTCGGGTACACTGGGCACAAAATACCTAGTCGCAGTTTTTCGTTTATAATTTCACTTTTAATTCAACGTAGAGCTTTTTTTTTAAATTAAAGTTTATGAAGTTCTGCGTAAAACAAACTCGTAATCGCTTAGGTTTAATAAATCTAAAACGGAAGTATTAATCATTGAAAAAAAGAAAAATTTTCGAATTTTCGCGTTTTTTTATTCAATCTTCAATATCTCCGGTTCTAATTGACGAAAAAATAAAAATTTTAAAAAGCATTTTAAAGCGGAAAAGTAGTACTTGAACGATGGTAACCGTTTTTTGATACGGCTTTTAGGCTTTATACCATCTTTATATCATCCGAATTAAGTTACGGGTCAAATGTACCCAGAGTACCCTTGAGGGGTTAATATGATTGGTTCTTGCCCTTAGTTCCTCCTGGATCCAAGTGTATAGACCAATCATATTAAAGAATTGTACAACAGTTGCAAAGCTACTTTTCTGCTGAACGCAGCCATTGTAAATATTTCCGTAAGAGTTTATTAATGGAATTAGTTAATATCTACAGCACTCTCTCATTTTAGAGTAAGTTTAAAATTATCATATAAGACATGACGCAAAAGCGATAAGTCAGTAAAAGCACAATTGATCTGTAAACTTTTTCTAATTTTTATAACAAGACAACACACACACACACACACATTTACACACGTGCGCGCGCGTTTTCAATGTATAATTATTCTGCCATATACCTACACACACACACACACACACACACACACACACACACACACACACACACACACATCATAGTATTCACTTTTTCCCTTTTTTAAAGGCTATTATTTTTCCAGAAAAAAATACTGTATCGATGCTCAATTAACTAAGGTCAATTTTTTGTTGTGAAACTTTTGGCATCGCTATATGTAGTTCGTGGTAAAACTGATCTCACGCTGAGAAGGTTCTTGGTAGGCAATCGTCCTTCCGACACGCGCTCTGTGCGCGATCGTCCCAGATACTTACCGGGTACCCATTCTGGCCAGATAATCAGTCCTCTACTGGTCACCATTATGTTAAAGGCGCCCTGGCTCGCGACCTACGTTCGGTCTGGAGATTGCGCGAGAAATCTTCGGTTTGCTTCTATTCTTCACAGCAGGAAACGATGCTATTTTGTATGTTTTCTTGACAATTTTCCGTTACAAATCATTATTTGGGCACCGCATACCTAGGATGTCCGCATTAATAATGTTTAAGGAATGGCTTTAGAAGCTATACAGATTCAGATATCTTCATGAATAAAGATAGCTTCCGGATATCGTTCAGATAATCTCGTAAGTTTTTTGTTTTTCCTTGTTTTCCTTGGTTCTTTATGCATATGTCTGTAGTGCGGGAAGTGCAAAATTACTTGTATTACAAAATTATTTTTACATAAAAAATTATTACAACTTCTATTTCTTCCTGAAATGATGAAATGACTTGTAATAATGATTTTGTATTATAGCTGTATTATATACGCGCTGCTACACTTATTTCTTAGTTACCTAAGAAATATCGCGTGTTTATACTCAATATTTTGTCGCTCACACTTTGACTACTGTCGGGTCACCGCTTTCCGACTTCCTTCCCATTCACAGCAGGAAGCAAAGAGACATAGGTTTTGAACGGTGAGAGACGAAGATGCCTCTTTGTGTTCCGATGAGAGACGTTCATGTATCCCGAAATTGCGCGTTAACACATTGGACGAGCGTGACCGTCCGCTTGATGTCTTTACGAGTTCTTGCTGGGGACTTCCTTTGTAATTCAGAGCGCAGCAGGATCATATATAACTTCAAAGGATAAAAGATGTTTCTCTTTCTTTCGACGTTTGATTATTCGACCTGTTGTTCGCTTTATTTGTAAAATCGCTTTATATTTCGCAACACATCATGTCTTAAGGAACAATAGGAATTAACGACATTATTGTAATCGTTGCTTATTATTTATATATTCGTTACATAATTGGACTCTATCATAAAATGGTAGAAATTGAAATGGATTTTTTGGAAAAAAATTTTTCACGGCTTTGAAACACACATTTGATAAAATCCGTGGCTTAGTAATAATAATAAACATACACTATTGATTTATTTGTATTGCATTTCTCTTACAGAAGAGAATAAGCTAAATAACAGAAACTTGAATATTTCGTAAAATGTGTAAGTGGTTACAAAATTTCGAAGTCAAATGCGAATAACAAAATACAAGTATTCTTAAAGAACTTTTTCAGACAGGGGAGATTTGTCAATTTAATGGTAATCAGGAGATATTCAAAGCGAGTTACGCTTGCAAATAAGTGGTTACAATGTTCTTTTTTGCGAGTTTCGTGAGTCCCTCCTATAAGACAGGTGACGATGTATCATCTTCAGGACAAACACTTCTGGATGTGTTTACCTAAGATTCACCTTGTTTCGCGATTCAAGAAATTACTAGTTGATTGCCTGTCACATTGAACGAATCATAATAGAGTACACAAACCAAATGAGATATAGCCGAGAGAGGGGGGGGGGTATTCAACTCACTAACGGACCTTATCGCGAATAGAAATAGTAATGAATTAATTTATTAATAAACACAAAAATTAGATTTATTATTATTAAATTATATGCAATTTCACTTTTAGAGTATTCGATATACAATGTTGATATATAATGATATGACAATATGTTTTAGGTGATCGAGTAAATAAGTCCCGTATGCATCATAAAAAAATTGAAACGAGTATTTCAACACGCTTCACATACTTGTACGTACATTATAACTTTCAAACGCGTCTCAGTATGATCTTATGAATCATCGGCATAAATTTTACACGATTTCGCAACTGATGCCTATGCACACGAATATTAGAGATTGGGTAACTCGTTTCTAAGTTAATATCTTTTCTAAGTTTTCATTTTTCAACAGCCGGCCGCATTCTAACAACTTTTTAATGTTCCTCAAATCATATCTAATACATTCGTATGTACATACAAGTAACGGTAAAAACACTTACATGACTACATAAAAAATAAAATCTCTCTCTCTCTCTCTCTCTCTCTCTCTCTCTATTAAACAGCAAAACTTACAATCAAAATTACCGAGAAAACCAGTTTTCTAAGAAATTTATCTCTCAACGACTTCCAAAATTGTTGCGTGAGAGAAAACCTCCTCTGTTGTTAGACCGGAACCGATATATAACACGCGTGTTCCAAATGTGTTTTACATTTCGTCGCCGACGAGACAAATCCCTCGGATCTATGACCGCGCTTCGTTATGAAGACGACACGGTCCACCTTGTGTAGAAAATGAGACGTCTGTTTCGGGTATAGCCTTTACAAGCAGATTTTTCAGGCTCCGACGATACATTAAAAAGGATCATCCTCGTAAAGACAGGACGTCAGTTCTTCGTATAGTTTTCTTTAGTTCCCAATGATTCTTTCGAGTAAACGATGATTCTTTCCGCAAACAAATGCAGACCTGATTTATCCATTAAACAAAATGGCCAGAGCACTTAAGACATAGATAACAAGCTTTTTAGAAATTAAAAGTACGAACTAAGAAAGTTGATTGATATTAAAATACGATAAAAAATTAATTAATATTAATAGGCTTATTAGATGTGTATTTGTATTATTACTGATAACGACAGTTGCAAAAATTTTGAAACAGTTTTGCGCTCAAGAGAAGTAACAAAAGGAAGAAAAACATAATTTATTTATAACACAAAGTTAATTTTAATCTTTTGTACTTTTAATTAATATCCATATACTAAGTGTTTCCACAATTAAATAGAATTATTATTAAATTACATGTTTACGCTAGTGTAAGAAAGTTATTATAAAGCTATTCTTTTTTTTACTACGATTATATGACGAATAATGTTTACTCCATTGAATTTTGCGGATGAAAACTGATTGGGTACGCTCGCCGTCTTTAGAAACTTGGTGCCATACCGTGTGAAAGAGCAAAAGATAAAGAGGGTAAGAAAGAGATAAAAAGATGCGGCCGGCTTTTAGAGTAAACACATTTCGATATAAATACACGAAACGAAAGCTAATTAGTTTGTACAAGTGAATTTTAACATCCGAAATTTAATGCGACTCACAATCAGTATCTTTTTTTTACGTTAGATGTATACTTTTCTCGACTAATTGCCATGTGAATCCCATCCGATCTGATGTGAAACCATCAAAAATGTAAGTACATGTTTTTATGCATTTTGATGTTCTTAATGATCGCGAGTTTATTACATAACGCGATTTTTCCCTACACCGTCACATTATTATGGTGTAAGAGATATGAAAGTAGAATTGTCTCGAAATAAAAATCTAAAATTAGATCTTTTAATGTCAATTAAGATCATTCTTTAAAAAATGTTCTTTCTCCCGAAAAATATAAGAGCAATATAATGTTCTCTCTCTCTCTCTCTCTCTCTCTCTCTCTCTCTCGCGAAATGCTAAAATCTAAATTGTTTCACGTGCGTCTAACTGTTCGCATCTTGATAACAATATAAAATAAAGCCATAGATTCGTGCGCATGTCGATTTACAAGCTAGAAATTAAATCTATACATATAATCTGTACACATTAATATAAATGTATAGCATGACGCACGTGTACTAAACGGACTGTCGAGATAAAGTTGAAGTATTTGCGAAAGGCGCGAGCGCATTTGCTCTCTTACCTGAATTTATTTGCAGTTTTTCCAAGAACATATAATGGGTTAACGGTCCGCTCTCGTTTGTCCCGCGTTTCTCCGACGCGACGCATGCTTATGCTGCGCACACAGGCCACGCGCGGAGCTTTACACCCTCGCACAATGCGAGGCTCGGCCTCGTTAAGGGGATCAGCTGCGTGGCATTGTCGCCGCTAACAAGCGCTAAATAGAGCACCGAGTGAAATCGTGTGGACGCACGGTGTGTCCACACAGAGACAGTCCGTTGCACCGTCCATACAAATAATATATCGGACGCATCTGCACACATACATATGTACATCATATGCACGTATGCAAAATTGCGTGCACACGCGCTCGCAAAGGGTTCCGCTCGCTATATGCGGCTCGTACGTAGCGTTTTCTAGAATCATTGCAAACGTTATTGGTTACAATTGGTACAATTAAATGAGAAAAATGGCAGATATTACGCACCACCAATTAATTATGCGAGGAAAATCCGGTAATCGCTCTGCGCAACGATAGTTGGTGACTATCTGAAAACATGACGCACGTGACTAGCCCCGCAGTCCTCGCATTGTGCTGTCTGTTTGTTAAACGGGGGAAAAAAGGCGAGAGGTATGTAACTGCGAAAAGAAACGACGGGGCGTCTCAGGGATGTATCGCCCTGCAGCGTTACACTATACAATATACATACACGATTTATACGAGGGGTAGCGGGATCGGGGCGAGAGGGTGAGAGGCGGGTGGTTGTTAAGTTGTCCGACAGATGTCTCACCACGTGAATCTACTGTCCGTCTCTCTCGAGTCCCCCCCGCGGACTCGTATTTTCACATTTCGAAATCCAATTCCGCGCTTGCACGGGGCTGCATCGGTGGTGGCGCACGATACGCACAATTTCGCGATAATGATCCCCCGGACGGGAGGTCTGTCTCGTGCTGTAATTGACCCGAAGAGGGGTGACGGGTCCGACTTTTACGTCTCCCCTTCTCCTTCGCGACAGCTTTTGTCGGCGCGGCACGTCCGCATTTTTTATCGCCATAATGAGGTATTCCAAATGTTATCGTAATCGGCAAGCCTCGTTTCTACTTTCTACCGCCCGAGAGCATCGCCAAGAAGAAGAATATAAATCCGTACGGTGCAAAGGATAGATGCCCATTCGATCTTCAGACATATTCCAATATTTTTCAATATTTCTCGCGATATAAAATTAGTATTAAACTAGTCTACAATACATTTATGTTAATAGAAGAAAGTTTAAAAATTAATTACATTAATATAATATCGTTAATGTCAGTTAATATTTATTATATTATATTTTAGTTTCTTTATCGTTTTCCAGATTAGTCTTTTCCGTTTGATCTACTATAAGCTTGTTTAGTAAATGTGGAAATAAAGAAGATTTAATTAACTTTACATATATTTCAAAGAGAGAACCGTCAATCGTAAGCATCATGAAATTAACAATAGTAAAGATTGTGCGAAAAGCTCTGATAAAGCTCAACTGTTTCTCACAGTTAGAGTTATATAGTTTCAATGATATTAAAAAGCTATGAAAGATGTAGAATTTTTCTGCTTAACCATTGTTTACTTGGCGAAATAACATTTCGAAAATAGTTTTTCAACTATGCTGACTATGCTGACTAACGCAACCAGTTCTAAAAGACACGAGAGAACAATAGTGATTGCTCTTACCGAATATCCTAGCACGTGTTTCTTGAGGCGCATTCCAACACAAATACAGAGAGATACATGGAATCGAGAAAGAATCAGAAAAATGACCGCGCGCGCGCACGTTCCATTCTAGGACGCAAAACTGGTCGCCTGTCGAGTGATCTTTAACAAATGCGTCCATGTCTCCGCACCTGTCCACCCTCTCTCTGCCTTCCCATGACGATTTCGTCGACAGAGAGAGAAAAATTCGGGAGTCTAACGAGCTTTTGACGCGCGACCGTTTTTCCAAGACAGAGTATCATTTTCGGCGAACTGATTATGCGTGACTTCGTAAACTTGTGAGCAGATCTGCCATGATATGCGACAATAGAACTTTTTTCGCTTAATTTCAAGCATAAAACATATATAGAATGTTGTCTTAAAAAATTGAGTAGCTGAAAAATATGTAATATGGGAATGGTATGGATGGGACATTCTCCACCACATCGGATTATATGTTGTTTTCATACTAGAGTTTCACATACATAAAGCATGAAACTCCTCTTTTGTTTGCCCGTTTATGAGTAATATCAGCGGAGAGAATATCATTTGAATAATTATATACAGAGCTGTATAAAGCCGCGTAAAAAGTGATTCAACTATATTGATTAATAAGAGATTTCCACAAATTGTACAGTTTTACTCATGCTTATACTTACGCTCGATCTGTTTGATAAATGTGATAGACATGCTGATAAAATTTGATGTAGATTTATTGCTGCGTTCGTCTATTGCATGCCTAATACATCTGCATCGTTATCAACGAATTATGCATAATTCCATGCATAATTCTACTAATTATGTATAATTCTATACTGTATACAGGTATATTTAGCGATAATTATAATTTTGTGATTCCTATACGCATTGATTCGTCACATTCGTCACATCAGAAAACTCAGAGAATCACGTGATTATATTTATTATTAAATCGTCGGTGAGAATACGAAGAATATATTGCCTTAGTTCAAATGCGAGCACATGTATAGCATTACTTGTTATGTCTTAAAAGAAACAGCATATTGAGGGATGTTTTCGTTGAATGGGGGATACAGGTGTGCAACCACCGGTTTTGTGACGACTCGGTTTTCTACTTTTCAGCAGGCTCACGCTTAGCAAGCCTAACGGATCAAATTTTACGATCGATTTCCTGTCGTGTAAGAAATAACGAGAGCGCTATCGGCTATACTACTGATTTATTGGAATTACGGGAGCGTTCAAAACGCGGCTCATAAACGAGTCAAGAGACTTGTGGAAAATAAGTCATAAATGTCTAAAGATTAATACATTGTGGCACTTGGTACATTGTGGCTATTGGTCTTCGAGATCGTTAAATTTAATGCCTACCCATGTTATGATTCGAGAACTAAGAAATGAACGCTATTCTCCAGATTTGGTAAACTAAAAACGTCTGTGTGCATCTATGTACAAATTTATCAAAAGTTCATTTATTTTTGTATAGTTATACTTATATACAATTGACACAAGAATTATACTAATGTACTTTAATTTTATTCTCTTTATTCTTATCTAAAGTTTTATTGACAATTTTTATTTATCATAAACTTTCAATATTTTACGATTAACATTTATATATCATAGATCCGTATTTTGTTAACATAAAATTCAGATTTGATAAAAAACAGGATCTTGAAACAAAATATTTACATGATGAATGCTCAATTAGGCAAAAAGTAATCTAAAATTATCTTCCAGACATGTTCATATATATATGAAAAGTAGATGACAGAAAATATGAAGAGAGAATGTTACGTAGATTATATTTACAAGAAGTAGCCGTTCGTATAAAAAGCTCGTTTCACGCACCTTTAAACCGAGAATGTAGCTAGAAACTGCCTTTAAAATTCCATTAACTGATCTTGAAATTTATAGCTCGTAAAATAAATCCATTACTATTTTAATAGGACTCGCCTAGAAACTTGTATCTTTACTTAAATAGTCGTGAAAAATATATAGCGAAATATGCGGGATAGTACAAACGAAACGATAGAAGTTTATGCTTTAACGCATTTGTGACGAAACACAATGATATTTCATCTAATTATATCGTTCTTGTAGATACACAATCTCAATCCAACCCTCTTCGTTTTTCCAGGACAATTAACGTAATTATCGCTCGCTCGCCCGAGCATGGACAACACGAGGTATGTCTGAGAAATACTGCGGGGGTGATTTTAATGCAAAAATAACAGAGTCCTCGTGAATGCTAACGATTCGGAGAAGCATGCATCATTGCCTCCCTGCATGTCTCATGCACGTATTTGCAACTGCAGTAAGAGCCGCGTGGCACTTGGCCCATCCCTTTGCTGTTTTAGCCGCGGGATACCGAGCAGTCACGTGCCGCCGATTTCGGTACAGTTTGCATGTGTAATCGGAACTTGCCTATAGTTGCTCTTGCTATATCATTGTGAGGGAAATATTACTGAAGGCAAATAAAAATAGACGAATAGTTTTTAACTAAAATGGTAAATATAGCGTTACGTTTGAATTTAATGACTTTAAAGAAGTAATTTTAATTCTGTGTTATTTTGTGTTATTTATTTTCTTGTAGGGAAAAAAAGATACCACAATAATGCGTTTATTAATTTCCATATTATATGCTGCTTATGTAAAAATATCTCGATAATCTCTATGCATATTTGATTATTTTCGTAACCTTAAGGTACCTAAGGCCTTCATAAATTTTCTTCTTCAATATGACGATATAACAGTTTGCTCAAAAATTGTAAGTGGAAATGGATCACAATATACTAAGTTACGTTCGCGAGATTTTTATGTACATACATATTATCTCGAATCGCAATCTTCACGCAACAAACCTAACGAGAGGACGAGTTAGTTCCTCGGCAATGAAGACGCGTGTCCAGAAGAGAATCTCGCGTACCAGGGAGACATCAAAATAGAAGAGAGACGGCGACCCTCGGTGCGTCCACGTGTCCGACGTGGACGTCGACGATGTCATTAAACTCCTCGTTACGCGGACCCGAGTCCAAACTAACTCCGCTCGTCCGGGATAACTCTCTCGTGCAGACCGTAGCCAGATCTACCAGCCAACGGCAACCAGGCCTTGCGAACAGACGGAGCCACGTCTCGTGATTGGTTACATTACCGATACGCGCGTCTCGCGTCACAGTGATGCTGTTACAGCAGTCGCGGTAAAAGCCTCTCTGCCTCTCTCTCCCTCTCTCTCTCTCTCTCTCTCTCTCTCTTGCGCGCGCGCGCGTACATTTCCCAGAGAACAACCTCCTGCATCTACACTCTCCTTCGTTGAGGAAAACAACATCGTAGAAATCTCCCACAAGAGAAGAAGAACAGTAGAACTTGGCGAAATTTGGTTCGGAAATCGGTTACTATTGTTTTAAAAGATTCGCTATAAATTCTGGACATTCATATATATTTTCGCAAATTGTTGGCAATCAAATTGATTGTTCCCTCTCGCTAAATTGCATTTAACACTACAAAATAATAGAAATAAAAAATAAAAATTAATAATAAAATATAATTAGCAGATGTATTGAATTAGGAATGTTTAAAGTATTTTTCAATATTTAAAAATGTTTTTATTTATACCTGCTTTATCACAGCACCGTTAATTTTAGAATGGAACTTTTGCTGTGATATTTATTGGAATATTTATCCCGTATCTCACTATGTTTAACTATTCTTCAATGTTAAAACATTTTAATATTTTGAATACCTCTATATATCGATCGATTTAATTCACATATATCTCTCTTGTATTTAAAAGTACCAAATTATTATCAGTGTATAATGCATTAAATGCATCAATTTCGAGAAGCAATGCGATGGCTCACCAGTAAAGTATGAACTAACTAGTAGAATAGTTGAACAACAGCCGCGAGAAGTGGCTTTTTGAATTGAAGCAAAAAATCAGTGTTCTCCTTAGAACAAACGAGGGACACGTTTGCGCTACGGGGGGGCGAGTGGATTACGTGTCGCTTATGATAAAGCTTGGGAATTGACCGGTCCGGATGTCGCATTTTGTACACGCAGCGTGTTCTCGCCCTTGTTGTTGGGGCTGCATATCCCGGTTACATTCGATACACGCGTAACACGACGCACGTGCTTTACTACCCTTGTTCTTCGCCCTCCATCTACCATCGTCTCTCTGTTCTTCGACCAGCACTCTTTCTCGCACTACAATAAATGATTTGTCTCTTTGCGGCTTCCAAAACAGTTACGATTTCATACACGATCGCTCGATCACCGTTCATCATCCTCAGATTATTTAATCCTCGAAATTGATGGCCGATGGATACAGGGTAATTCTCGTGTCTGATCAGATAATTGTTAAAAAACCGTTTTTGTCCCGCGCGCTGTAATCATAGCAACAGGAGATTTTGATTTTTTCTTTATTATATACGCATGTAAAAAGAATATAGAAAATATTGAATTTTTAAGACAGGTAGAAAGTTTATTAAAATTGGTACACACATAATACATTAATTTTACGAAAAAGAAGATAAAAGCTGATTTGTATGTTTACCAGATACGTAACTGGCCAGTAACATTAATAACACACAGTTATATATTGAATCAAATAAAATGGATTATTTTCACAAAAACTATCAAATTAAAAAATTCAAGAAACCTATGACGAAAATGTAATGTTCCACTAACTATTCGCCACTACTCTTCACGTTTTCCTCGCGAGGGCGTAGCCAGATTCGAAAACAGATACGGATGCTTATTTTTGCAGTGAGACGCAAAAGCCGTGCACGACGCTGCCCTATTTTCTCGGCTTTGTGAATCGAGTGTTTCACCAGTCGGTTGCCTCACCTCGTTACCGTCTTTTTTTCCCGTTGCTGAAACAAGAAGCTGGCATCAGGACATCGTTATAACGCGAGGCGTCCACTTTTCCGCTTCTCCTGACCGCCGCGTCGACCCCTCGACGGCCATCGGACGTGGTCCTTGCGTACTACAAATACAGCTCTCTTGGAAACAAACAGGGACGACTTGGCCTCCGCCGAACAAATTGACACCCTCCATAGTGCACGTACGACTTACGGACTACGGTGTCTTGTTTCCCAACTCGAGATTGATCTACTTTATATATAGTTTACTAGTTTGTTGATACTCCGTGTAGCTCTAAATATGTTGTTTGCGTTTACTTTGAAAAGAGTTTGATTCGAAAGAATTTTTGTCGCGATGATAAACAGTAATGTTGTGAAATTGAATCTTAAAATCACTCCCTTAGTGTATTTCTGTATTTCTGTACATGTGTATTAATTAAGATTACGTAGTAAAAGATTAACTTTCCAAGATCGTAATATACGCGCGGCTTTCTCAATTTTCAATTTCATCATATGGCACGCATGCACACGATCGCACGCGCGCGTGCACGTACATACATACAAAAACATTTTAAACGCTTCGAAAAAAATCCTTAAAGTATTTTATTCTCTATCATTTTATTACTGTCTTTAATGTTATCTCACAAAACTATTCGAATTAATTTTTCGTTTATTAGGAATAAATTTAGATCACTATTTTTTATTGTACTATTTCGCTAATATTCATTTATTCTCAATTTTTCCTTGCAGCTAAAGATTAATGTACCATATCATTCCGATAAAATATAATATTGATAGAACTTAGTGCTTAGTTACGAATGCGATAGAGATCGTCGTTGCGAAGGAGATTGCTTTTAAATAATTATGTATTAATTAATTAATTTATTATTTGCTTAAGGATATGTTTATATTTATCAGCGCACTGAGGATGACCAAAGGTCGAAACGTTTGTTCAGCGAATTGTTTAGCGATTGTTTAGCGAATTGTTCAACGATTTGTTCAGCGAATTGTCTGGCAAATTGTTTATGAAGAAGTGTTTTAGAATATAATAATATTAGCACGAATAACTGGCTTGGCTCATTAGCCCTCTTGAATAATTGTGATTGTTATCTTATTGAGCCTTCGAAATTAAATTTAATTAGTGCTTAGTGCTATACAACAAATTAGCCTAATGAAAAATAAAATATCCATTAATTCCGATTTTTCTTGAAAATCAAAGAAGTACCGTCGATCTGAAAGAGGTTGTTCTTCGGGAAGATATCCTCCCGAAGAGATGATATCGATCGAGAATTTCGAAAGATAAACTGTCACGTCAACTGATAGAGATGTAGTATACGTTTATTAAGTGGCAGTCACGTGGCATGTAACGATACAACGATATCAGTTTTGTCCTCGGACACGATTCGCCACGTGTCATTCGACGTGAATCCGGCGCATTCGCTTTATTACGACAACGATACCCATGCCCCTGCCGGTATCGCTAGTTGATCGTAATCACGTTTAGCTTCTGCCATTCACGTAGAAGCATAGTCGCGCGCGAGCTAAATCTGATTGTGAGTGCAACGCATTTGAAGAAGAGTCAAGTATTACGTCTTTCTTCAATCTTTCTTAAAAAATGCGTCTAAAAGAGTGCATCAATCGTGCGAGAATTAATCTTCTGAATCATTTCATGGTATAACATTATTTTCTGTAATTTTGATAAACCAGCATTTAATACGTAATTAAACGTCAAATATGTAATGAACTCGTGCTCTTGTCATTTCAGTATTTTTATTTTTAAGACTAATCAGCTGCCAAAATTTTCGACACTTTATGATGAACAGTAAATAGAAAACCAGTTATATTTATACACGGGATACACAATTACGATGAAAGCAAACAATAAGGAAAAAAATTTACGTTGAAAAGGTTTGTCTTATTTCAACAACAAAATAAATTGTCTACTTTGACAGGAAGCCATGCTTTATGATATTATTCTGATGAACCAAGGAATATGGTGTGAAATATTCGGCACTACGTTTCTATTGCGGTAATCATAGACTCGTGAAACGAAAATTATTCGGTCACTGTCGAGGGGTTAACCACTCCTGAAATCTGGTGTACGTGGTGTTAAGAAATCTCAGAAATCTTGAGAAATCTTAAGAAATCCTAGAAATCTTAAGAAATTCCCGAAATCTGATGCAATCTCGAAAAAATTCTAGGAAATTTCAACACAACATGTGAGAAATCTTTTAATATCTCAAGGAATCTTAAGAAATCCCTGAAATCTGATGAAATCTCGAAAAATCCTAGGAAATCTCAAGAAATCTTGAGAAATCTTTAAAATCTTATGAAATCTCAAAAATTCGACTATTCTTCTAGATCTACAATAGGACTGATCAAAACCCAGCTCAGTCGAAAACGCTAAAAGTTTAAAATTATACGAATCTAACGAAATAGTTTCATCTTTTGACAACTTAAAGAACTTTATCTGAAAAGATTTCATGGAATTCGAAGGATTTCATATGATTTCACAAGATTTTTTAAGATTTCACGAAATTTCAAGAGATTTTAAAAGATTTCAAAAGATTTCGGAGATTTCAGAGATTTCTTAAGATTTCATAAGATTTTATCAGCTTAAACAAGCCCAAATCTTATAATATGAAATCTCCGAAATCTTTTGAAATCTCTGAAATCTTTTAAAATCTCTTGAAATCTCGTGAAATCTAAAAAATCTGATGAAATCTTGTGAAATCATTTGAAATCCTTCGAATTCCGTGAAATCTTTTCAGATTACAAAGAACTATTGAAATCTGGCGAAATCTTCTGAAATCTTGCAATCTTGAAATCTGGTGTACACATGATGTACTTAGTGGTTGATCCCTCGGTCACTGTATACTGTGTTATTTAAACGTATTGATTACAGACTCTTCAAGTTAATAACAACATTTCTGTCATAAGTTTTTCTCAAGTATCGTATATATAATACCAAAGACGAAAGTAGTTTGCCGCTTAACATATGTGTAGAACAAAGAAAAGTTTCGCACGAATGTTACATGTCCAATACAGATTTTTGGAGAATTCTAGTCTTTTGCGCTTAGATTTTGAAATCTTTCAGTAGGTACATAGCATGTATATATATGTATATGTTTATCATTTATACATTCATAATTTAATTTTTTTTTCTACGTTGATGATTCAAATATGATTATTGAATTATATTTTCCCATCGAAACAATACTCGATTTTATTCCGTATTCCATCACTTTTGTTAGTAGATCCCACGAGTACCCGAGCCGAACCCGCATCTTGACATCCGCCAGTCCACCGTTTAGCAATAATTTACTCATCGCACGGCCATGAAATAGCGTCGAAAAAGCCCCTGCGGAATGAACGGTATGGTCGTTGACATTGCAGTGATGATTCGAATCCCACGGGTGTATTGTTGTCCAATGACACGTCCGTATTTACACGTCGCCTACCGAAATTGCGCGCCAACGGCGTAAATGCACCCGTATAAGATCTCTCTCTAGGACGGGCGTGAATAATACCGACAAGTACCTTCTTCTACAGACTATCGCGCGCGACTGTTCTCGAAATGAGTGGTTCGATCCAATATCAAACATATTGCAGTTAATTTAAATTTTTTTGAGATAATAAAATTAATTCTCAAGATGAATATTCGAGATATTATTAAAATAACGTTTTTCTTATTTTCTCTTTTCTATAAATTTTTCTGTTTCTACATTTGAAAAGCACATTGACATGTATAATCTCTTATATACGTTTGTGAATATTTTTTATTTAGAAATTGGATGAAATAATAATCTTTATCATTTTATTTTGAAAAATTACGCTACACCGTGTACACTATGTGTACATGTAAAATTTTGGTCAAATAATTTTTTGTGTGTAAGCATCATATATTTTTAATTTATCTATGTAGTTTCAAATAATTTGTTTAGTTATGTTTGTACATATATAATTTCTTAAACATAGGTAATAAATTTTCTTTATTTTTGTAGAACAATAGCATTTATATATATTATTATAATATTGTAAAAATAAAGAACGCACTGTGTTATACTTATTCTCATAGAAATGTTGCAAAATGTGTTTGGTATTTTTTAAATAACAGAATTTTTAATTTATTGCGCATATAAATATTGTAAATATTATAATTGGAGATTTTATGCACTTTTATATCATTTAGAAATTTTAAAGTTTTCGATATTTGTTCCAAAATCTCAGAAGGAGTGCAATTATGAAAAGAAGTTGAAGAATTCTAAACGCATTTGTATACTTACAAGAAAAAAATAATATCTAGTCGTGTGTAACAGAGCGGATTAGTCTTTTTCCTTTAAATATTTGTTCACATTATCTCGAGAAACCTTTTTGTCGCGTTTTGATAGTACTGCTTTTTTTCTCTCAAAAAGCCTTTAACCCTTCGTGTCGATCAAAAAACCGCATTTATCTTCGCACACAATCCTACTTCTTCATGAAAAAATTTCCAGCATTCGGAATTTATCAATTGCTTCTCATGAGTCACGGAAGCTGTAGGCAGTTTTGTTGTCGGCTCTTCCACGCGGCTAGAAAAGACGTTAGACGTTGACGGATTTGTTGGGTGAGTCGTGTTAATGCGTAGCATCTGAAAAATCGACGGATTAGTTTGTAAACCTTTGTGAATTCGACACGGCGTCGTCCGTTTTTTCGAAGCAATCCACAGTATACCATCCACGGTTCCATCAGTCGTTCAGATTGCATATCATATCCGTATACGCGCGCGCGTGTATGTATATGTGTGTTTATATATGTATGTATGCGTACAAATTTACAATGAAAGTAATGGAAAGAATTCTCTTCAAAGATACTTGATAATAATATCATGTAACACTTTTATTGCATATACTTATAAATTATGTATGTATAAAGAAAAAAATACGCGTAGAGATAGTTAAATATGTATTTCATTGAATATAAATAGAGAAATTTGTAACCAAATAATTTAACGGTGAGTAGAAGAAATTTCATTTAACTCTGTAGAAATAATCGGAACTTTAAAGTTTCTTTGAGTTGTAATCCCATTAATTTTTAAATACTTTCTTCAATTAATTAAAATTCTCGTTTTTTAAGTTTTACGCAATTAATATTAATTATAAGTAAAATTAAAGTGATAGAACTTTTTCTTCAATAACGAAAATAAATGTGATACATTATGAGTATAAATATTTTTAAATTAAATTTATTTATATACATATATATATATATATAATTTATTGCATACGTAAGTTTATATGAAGAAAAAGAAAGAAAAAAGGAAATTGTATACGCAAATACGCAATGGCGGAGCGCCAGCAAGGCTGCTGTTACAATGCCTATCAGATAGAAAAATAAAAAGATAATTGTTAATAATCTATATATCTGTACCTCAGAGGTAAAGGATCGTATGTCCACTTTTTGTCAAAATTGAGTTAATTATTTTTTCCAATATACACCAGGAGCTTAAACTTTAATATAGTGAAAGATGTTATGTTCATTACGACTAGTTTCTAAAATATAACACTTAGAAAAAGTACTGAAAATTTTGGTGGTGGTGGTGATGGTGGTGATTAATAAATATTCAAAAAATTAAATTGCTACTTTTATTTTATATCTAAAAAAATACACGCTTTCCGTATTTAAAACTTTAAATCCTGTTTTCTCTAAATTCATAATAATGGATATACGATTCTTTACCTCTTAAGTACATATATATAAAAACAAATGTTCTGACTGACCCGATGAGATATCGATTTGGTTTTTACTTACAAAGGTTACCCATACAAATGCTTAAAAACATAATTCAGGATTTTGCCCTAATCAAACCCTAAAGGGGCAAATCTAGATTCGGGGGTGAATTATAAATAATTACAGGGTGTTGCCTAACATGGGATAGTTGTACTAAATTAAAATTGTTTGTTGCAATCAAAGGAAAGTTTATTGGAGTCAAAATGGATTTAAAGTAGTTAAATACTATAGCGAAGCACGGGTATATCAAGTCATCTAGTTGAACATAATGAAAAATGATACACACATTCGCACTCAGCCACACACATATATGTATATGCAAAGTAAGGTATTAAGCAGATAGTGAATTTTTTAGAAGCGTTAAGTGACATATTAATAGTTGCTTATTCATTAAAGATTCATATTTTGAAGAATTAACTGCCTTTAATAAACAGAATTGTGGTAAATATAATTGTTCCATTAAAAAACTTGCATTATTTGATTTAAAACTTGGAAAATGACGAAATTTTTAAGGTTTGAGTAATTTTTTCTCATTCGTGGACGGAACAACAGTATGTAGACCCATGTTGTGAAAATAAGAAGTTCGGTAAAAAAAATAAACATCGCTTATCTAATTGGCTAACCAAAATGAGTTTTTTTCGGACTTACTTCTGACTAATCGTTGTTTGCTACCAAAATCGATCACATCAATCACACTGAGTAACCTGGATACGTTACGGATGTCCAGCCCAATACCATTATCTTTAGTACCCTTAGCCTCTCTTTTCTTAGTCTCGTGCAGAAAACCAAAGATCAGCTACTGAATTGTTTGAGTTTGCTCTTTCAGCGGTGATTTATGTTTAGAATATTTAACTAGTGCGAATAATTTTTTTATTCTCCAAATGGAAATACTCAAACAGGAGAGAAAAAATAGAAACAGGAACATATCGACTTATCGCTTTTGGTACAAAAGAGTTCGAGTTTTCTCTTTGTGTGGAGAAACATAAGAAGTTATATCTAAATAGTGTGTTGACCAGGCAGCCACTCTGTCGAGACTTACCACAACAATTTTTCTATTCAAAATGTAGGTTACTAAGACTATATCCTTTTAAAATCTTTTGGGACCATTGATATTATTGCTTTATAATAAGTCATTTGATTTGCTGTGAACGTTCTATTCTTTTTTTAGTAAGATCTCTTGAAAATTCATTGTATTTTAAAATTCATCATATTTTTTCTGCTTGTATATTTTTGTCGTTTTTTATCACCAAACTTCTATATATGTGTGAATACGAAATATAATCTATATTTTAATTTGTAATCTATTTTTTATTCTGTTTAAATGTATTTTATTTAAATACCACGCATATATGTACAGCAATAATTAGATAAGGTTTGATGTATTAATAATTATTAGATGTGATGTGATTAGACTTTTAATCAAAATAGTCTCTTTGTTCTATAATAGGAATTATCTTTTTAACTCGTATTACAATACAACATTGGTGTTTTTAAATGTATTTATCTTCTCTCCTTGCAACTTGTCCAATATTTCCGCGAAATCTTCAGTATCTTTCGTACTGACCATTATCCTCACGGAAAATATTACACCTGCAAACGCAACGTTAACTCGTCGTCTATAGCTGCTCTTAATTTTTTCATTATAGGCGTTTTCATAGAGCAATCTATTAATATTAAAGTTTCGTTAAAGTTTATAACAAGTAAATAATTACCTTTTTCATTATATTACGAATACATAAAATATCTTTTATACATTATTTTATTTTGTTTTATTATTATTAATTTCCTGGTTAAATTTATAATTTTGAAAATGTGATAAATAGCAAAGCAACCGGAAAGACAAATTATTCACCTTCTATTTCTTTCTTTTTTTTTAAATAAAAAAGATTTCTTTTTCTTAGCGTTTATGTGTGGTAGGTTTATATTATATTTACTATGCTATGCAATCACCGTTTGTCGTTTCCGATTGAAGTCCAAAACGTAAACGAAATTTTTGCTTCTTTATCAGGATCAATTTTTAAGAAATAACAATTAAATATTTTGTAAGTTTTTTTTATCTATCGATTGTCGAATCGTTTCGATCGCACTAAGCAGTTGGCCTTCATAGGATTTATTCTTATGTATATAGAAATTAAATTAGCAGTTCTGATTATTGTAATATCTAATTTTGCAATGAGAATTATTCCAAAACAGTATTATAAAATATTTACATATCACATCTATATTACTGGAATGTGCAATGTGTTATATATGTTATCGAATTATATTTTTATACATTGTAATATAATGAATTTCAATAGCGTATGATTTTATAACGCAGAATAATAACACAGGCATCGCATGCAGTGTTATGCATTATAGGTATTTTATTAATGCTGTACAATTTAGATTTTTATTTTATCCTCATTTGAATGCACTTTTTCATTTGAATAGATTATTTTCACGACTGAACTAATTTTTCTAACACACACACACACACACACACACACACACACACACACACGCACACAAAATCTCTCTCTCTCTCTCCCCCTCTTTGTCTGTCTGTCTCGTCTGCATCAGAAATTATTGCGCGGGTATGCGCATATCAATGTCCACTTACATTGTATAATTTTAATAATATTGTATGTAGAGATATGTGAAAAAATCTCTTGAAGGACAAAATCGCTTTATAATCTCTCTCTCTATAGGTTATAAATAAATTATTATATATATATATAATAATTTATAAATTATATAATAATTTATATAAGTATGTAAACGTGCGTGTGAGGACTAAAAGTAAAATAAAAAGAATGTCACTTTTTGCTTAATAGCTTTCGAGATTGACTGCGATTTTATTTGGATTGATGCAATCGAAAGTTTACATCGATATCATATAAGAAAATTGCTTTTAGATTTTTTAATGCAAATTTAATTTTTGAGATATTTTATTCGAAAGTTCGTAAGAATTCCGAATAATCTTATCGGCCTTTTTATTTTTTCTTTTTAATTCCAATAAGCTTGGCTACGTCTCGATATTTATGTACATGGTGTCAGGATGTTTGTTGCGTCACTTGATGTTATAATACTTTTTTAAACGTACTAAGCTTTTATATAAAGAACTGTAATAGATGTATATCTGTACTTTAGAGGTTTTTAATATTTATTAAATGTTTTGAATATTTATTAAAGCAATGAAACTGACTACTATTAATACTACTACTACTACTACTAATACTACTGTTTACCTATATAAAAATTTTCAGTACAACTTTTTTCAAGTGTTG
>NJRQ01000499.1:138647-143603 GCA_003063805.1 Aphaenogaster ashmeadi
CATTTCGGCCCTTTTGTTCTTTCTGCTTATCGTCTCCTTTTCCTCCAATGTTTTCCTTCGCGTGCAAACCCTTCGGTCTTTTCCTTCTTCGTGCAATTAAACGCGTGTTACATTTCTTGGTCTGTGTATTCCATTCCGTTCCCGACTTTTTATTTTCACCATAATTATGGTTTTTTTCTTTTTATCACTTTTTTGTTTTCAGTCATTTCATCCTCTGTACAGCATGGGATGTTTCACAAGGTTTTTTTTTCGACTTTTCATATACGCAAGATTAGCTAACGAATAGAAATTCTCATATGAAAAACATATTAATTAAACTAAACAGTCGTGACGTTGTTAATTTATTTTACAATTTTCTTATTTTTGTTGCAATTATTTTCATGTTTAGCATTTTTTGTATTTGTTCTTTTTTTGATGTAACAATGTAATCCTGTATTCGTATTAATTATTACAAAGAATATATCTTGATTTACTTTGCGGTTTATACATAGTTACACATTTACTCTTATAATTATTTTGACATATATAATTAATTTTATACACACACACACATATATATGTATGTAAAGAAAACGCACCAAAGAAAAGAGACAAAACAACTTGTGTGTGTATGTATATATATATATATACAGTGCGTTTTCTTCATGGTACATAAATTCTTTTGTCTTGGTTTAACCCCTATCGGCGCAGTAACACCATTGACTGTGTAATACGATATAACACGGAAACATTTATATACAGTCGCCGAGAGTTGAATAGTTACCTCCGTTTATGCGAAGCCGGTCCTCTTCGAGGAGAGTACGAGGCGCGTGTCGGATGGAAAGGGGTGGTTGTGTCACGGGAAATGGGGGAAGTTTCTGCGAATGCGGCAGAAACTCTCGCGGATTTTCCGTTTGTTATTTTAATTAGAGCCTTCGGGGCCTGCTCTTAACGAGTGCTTGGCTCTCGTCCGCGTTTATTGTATCCTTCTGAAATGACGGTTGTGTCGTATCGTCAGACTCGTGTTGGTGGATCACGAAAATGCGCATTCAATCTGTTCCTCGTTTATTTATGCCCCTGCGAAATAATCGCATGACACCTTATTACGGTGTCAATAAGGTATCATAATCAAATTATATTAGTAATCGTAATCATAATTGTAATCGTAACCAACTGAATGTCCAATCAATTCTGTAATTGACTTTTTTATTTTCATCGAAAGAATTATCTCGCTAATATATTCCTAAACGATAAGAATAAAGCGTAAATAAATTACTTTCTTGTAACATTTGTTCGTAAGTATGAGTTTTAAAAAATTTATTTACTTGCGAGCAAACATAAAAAAGGCAAACATTTTACGATATGCTTTTTATGCTAAAAATAAGTATATCCAGAAAAACAACACAGGAAACGTCTTATTAGATTTTTTGCAATGCTTACAAATAACCATCCAGCTCTTTTTCGGGTGAAAATATTTCATTTTCTCTCTCTCTCTCTCTCTCTCTCTCTCTCTCTCTCTCTCTCTCTCTGTCTCTGTTAGGTTGATTGTCTTTTAAAACACCGTTAAAAAGAAAGTTTCAGCGCCGTAAAAGTTTTCGTTAGCATCGGTTTTTTACTTAGTAAGAAAAAGGGATAGAGTGTAACTCTTTGTCGAGAATATTTCCCCGTTATGGAAAAAACTGTAACAAAGAACGGCATGAGTAATATCGAGCACAATATTTTCTCGAAATTGGGTGGACACGTCGTTGTAAAACTGTAAAAATCCGTTACTCAAAAACTTGACTTTCAGTTCTTTGTGTATTGACTCTGTTGACTTCGATACTTCTTTGTATCGTTTTTTGGTGTGTGGAGAGTTTTTTTTCACATTGACTTTGACGTGATTCTCGAAAGAACTAGTGTATCTTTTATCCAGAACTTTTGCATCATCACAGATATTTAATTTTAAATCCATATTTAAATTAAGAAAGATATAAAAAGTTTTTAAAATACAGCTATGCAACGAGTTCTTAATACTCGTTTAAAAGCTAGGTCGGAGCTAATATTGATACGATAGTGCGGAATATTTTGAAATTGGATATTTTAATTTGTAAATAGAGAATATATTATTCTCATTACGTGGTATTGTATCGGCGTTGCATGGTCGAGTTCAGAGAAGCCGCTTTTAATAACCCGGATGCGGATGCTTCTACCTATAGCAGTGTCGTATTCGGATCTAAGGTTCGGGCTAGCATAATCCGTGAGGTAATTCCGCTTTAGGTTCTCTAACCTCACCCATACACAATATCGTATATCCTATTATACCTTTCCTTTACGCTACCATTTCATTTCAAAAAGAAAGCAAAAAGAGAAATATAGAGAAGAGAGAAAGGAATAGATAAATAGACATCTTCAAAGTAGCTCACCGATTATCGAAAAGACTTCCTTTTTGATTTGAAATACTATAATATTGAATATATATTTTTTTAAGTAAAAAACGTAATATATAACGTATATTGCTATAGAATATAATAATAGAAGAATATATACATATGCACATACATACAACAACATATATAAAACAATAACTATATACAAGGTGTCTGGAAAGGTAAGGTCAATCGCTCGGGAGATGAATGGGGATCCAAAAACAAGAAAGAAAGTTAATATGAACATAGGTCCAAAAATGCACCAGGATGCACCACGTGGAGGTACAGCTCGCTTAGCATTCCTTGGCAGAGATCAGGACCCCTCAAGCGGGTTGTACCTCCACGTGGTGCATCCTGGGTAGTGCTAAAGCAGCCTGTAACTTTTACTTGACTTTAATTATGTTATAAAATTCATAAAAACCATCTCGTTATAATTTTGACAAAAAAATTTGAAAGCAAAGCAATTTCAAATTTCAACATAAAAATGGCGATAACTCGAAAACAACGCATTTTCGGACCTACTCATATTAACTTTCTTTTTTGTTTTTGGGTCCCCATTCATCTCCCGAGCGATTGACTTTACCTTTCCAGACACCCTGTGTATATATATATATATATATGTATGTATATGTATATTTTGTTTTATATTAATGAATTTGAAGTCAACCTTTTTATAATAAAAATAAAAATAAATTTACGACACATTTTAGTAATAAATATTAAATATTTTTATAGTAAAAAGATATTTACAAATACTTTTATAGTAAGAAGATAAATCTCTTAAATGTTAATTAAAATTAACGTACTCTTGAATAAAAATAGCTAAAATTACATTATTAATTTTACTATAATAAAATGCGTATTAATTAAAACAACAAAACTATTTACTTGCGTATCTAAAATTTAAATTTACAAAATGCTGTAGTTTTGAATAAATATCAGTAAATATTAAGATAATATAATTTATCTCTTATATTATACACGCGCGTATGTACATAACATAAACACATTTTAGAGAAAACGTATAATATTTCTAACTTATTTTCTCATAAGTTAATCTAAAATTTTTATTTTTCAAAGATCATATATCCAATAGAAACGGAAATAACATTTGTTTATTATAACATTCTTACACCGTTATTTAACAATCAATACTAAAATAGTATAAAGCAGTGATTGTCAACCTGTGGGGCGCGACTCACTGGTGGGACGCGAGATACTCGAAGGGGGGGGGGACGAAAAAAATGTAGATTGAAAAAAAAATCTATTAAAGTTTAACAGATTTAATCTTAATAGATTTAATCTCAACATTAACGAAAAGTCTGAAAATATACTTACAGTAATATATATATGTATATTAGTATTGTGTCTATTATAATAATTTTCAATAAGTCAATTTGCTGTTTTTCGTGCTGCCAATTTTTATGGGTTTCTTCAGTGTCTTGACACAAAAATTGCAAGGGGGGCGCCACAAAAATTGATATTAGAAAAAGAAGCACACATGAAAAAAGGTTGAGAAATAATTGTATAAAGAGTTTTTTGTCAGATGGAATATCGAGAAACCTTCCAAAATCGAGAATATATAATATAATTCTAGATATCGTTACATCTTTCTTTTTTTACAAGAATGATTTCCAATGCAAATCTCAAATTATCGTATAATATGGATTCTGCATCATTATCAGGTATATTACTTCAACAGCTCGAAAAAGTGATTTTTTTGAAAAATCTTTTTTGTGGTTGATCTATCTAATGATACGTCTAATTCTATACGGCAGTGTTTCTCAACCTTTTTTCATGTGTACCTCCTTTTATAATATCAATTTTTGTGGCACCCCCCTTCCAATTCCATTTTTTTATTCGTGTTTTTTGTTTTATTAGTTGCTAGGTATATTTTGCAATAACGATACATACACAGAGAAAAAAAAGCTGTTGCTTCAATTAAAGTGTTATCACGGGGTGCCAATAACATAAAGTAGTTCATTCAATTGTATTATTATTAGACCCAATGTCTGCATTTCTAAACCAATAATTCAATCATTGTTTTAATAATTCCAAATATTGGGTCTATTAATAATACAATTGAATGAACTACTTATGTTTTTGGCACCCCGTGATAACACTTTAATTGAAACAATAGCTTTTTTCTCAGTGTACATATATATGCTGTGCCATAGATTCTACACATTTTTACGTTTTCTTATTATATTTTATTTGATGTTAACATAGTAATTATGTTGAATGTTTCAGAATGCATATTACGTTTTTGTTTTAATTTCAATAAATAGGTTTTTTCTTCAATCTAGATTTTTTGTGCCCCCCTTTCGAATATCTCGCGCCCCCCCAGTAGGTCGCGCCCCACAGGTTGAGAATCACTGGTATACGCGGAATTTGAAGAAATTCAGTCGGGACCTATTTTATTTTATGTGGAAAAAGTGCGGGGTCCTTTCTATTATAATAACAAGTAATAAATATTTCTAGTTGCGATAGTAACTACTATTATATAACATAGGTAATATTGGATTAAGTATGTATTTATGAAGATATTTAATAGTAATTGCAACTGAGAAAT
>NJRQ01000500.1:15811-38073 GCA_003063805.1 Aphaenogaster ashmeadi
AAAACGAGCGACGGCTAAAACCTTCTGAAGGTCACTCAGGGTGATGACCTTGACAACATATGTCAAGGTCAAGGTCATCGGAGGTGCCTCCCCTAAACGGGAGTTTTACCGTAGATTTAAATTGTTCATGCGACTTTGTTCCATTATGTTTTGCCGGTCATAGCAAAATTTGTCAAACGACATCTGTCAAAGATCAAACGGTAGATCGCGAGCGTTGTTAGCGCTTAACTTTTGACACCACCCTCTGATGTCTACTCTCTGGTGTCAAAAGTAGAAAAGTCACGCAAATTGTTTGATGACGACGACGACGTAAATGTTAAAATTTACTACCTTAAAATTTACCTATTTGAACTTAGAGTTACGATATCTCTGTCCATTGGGCTTGGAGAGGAAAACTAAAAACACTTTTCATAATTTAAACCCCTGCTATTGATTGAGATCAACTAGAATTCAATCGGTTTAGCCGTTACTGAGAAGAAAGTGTGTGCTGGTTTCATTTCGGTGGATCACGTAAATAGAGCCACGAGCATTTTGCAGCCGTTCCACGCGAATTTGCTGCGCGTGAATTGGCGCGAGGCATTACCATGGCCGGTATTCATAGTCGGTTTCTTATATTTAAGATCGTCTTAAGTACAATCTTAAGATGTCATAAACCAATCACAGAGCCATATTAGCGTCTTAAGATATTACTTAACATGGTCTTAAATATAAGAATGGATTATGAATACCGGCTCGTGTCTCTTAATTTGTACGGATTAATGTCCATGTCGCTCGTTCACGACATTCCCGGAGTATATTCATTTATTAAGCTCACAGTTTACTGGAACGTATCATGAAAATTATTTATTAAAGACATCTTTATTTCATAGACATTACTTTGAATACTAATAATAATATATAAGATGATAAAAATAAATTATAGATTATTTAAAATTACTTTTCATACATGTAGCTATATGAAAAAGTATATATTCTAAGTTCTTTGACGCGAATATAACTAAAATTATTAGATAATCAAATAATATATAAATAATTGACTCTCGATAAGGTCAAATAACAAAGCATAAAACGGCAATTAAAAGTCAAGCGCTGGCGACAGTGCACAATAGATAAAATATAATGTTCTTTAATAAAAAATCATGATATAACAATAAAAACGATGTTCTTTAATAAAAAAATCATGATGTAACAATAAAATCGGACGTTTCAACTCATTTTCGAGTCTTTATCAACGGACAATATATTAAAAACCTCTCAAAAGAATTCACGTGGTGGAGATCATGATGTAAAATATGTCGTTCACAAAATTATTAGTATAATTATTAATTTGGAAAAGTTATCTGAAAGATTTCCTCAACCAACTGTCGAATTTTTTTTAAATTATGGATTTAAATAAATGACTTTTCGCAAATTAAATTTTAAATGAACGAGAACAATATGATATTTAATAATTGAATATTAAATATAAATTATATATAATAGTAAAATATATCATATGTGTAAGAAATATGAAATTTAAAATAATTTCGAATTAGCGACATAAAAAATATTATATGTATAATAAAATATAAAACACACGTAAGGATGAGAAAAAAAGTAAAATAGTAGTGAACCCGACGTAGTTACGTCTAGACTACTATACGCTAGACGTCTATACGTCTAATTGCTTTCTCGAGTCGATTAGCGAACAAAGAAAGAGGTGTAGTGGTATCAATGGCTATTTGTGGAAGCCGACCGACTGGCCGAGAGCGACCTTCACTCTTCTGCTGACCGGCGGCAGAAGCCGGGAAACGGCTCCCGGTTTCTTGCGAAGGCTGCATCTTCCTTCCTCGTCATCTTCGTCACAGACCTGAGTCTCGTATTCTTCTTCCGCTGGATTTTTCTCATCCGATCCTGTTCCTCACCGCATCGCCATTCACGGAGAAGAACCAGATCGCTCTCGGAAGAATGGTATACGTACAAGATATCTTTGTATTTCGTTCGATTGCAATGCCTATTTATTCACAAGAGATAGTTCTTCAAAGAGTATTTCTTCGCGATATGTATTAATTTGGATTTATATATTTTTAAGGCCTTGTAAAATATAATTTTTCACGTGAACAAATATAAAATGAAAATGATGACCAGAGTTGGGCGTAATCGATTACTTTTGGTAATCAATTACTTAAACAATTTCTGCAATCTTAATTACGAAGTAATTGATTACTTTGGTAATCATGATTACCGGTAATCATGATTACGCGAAAATAATCGATTACTTTGTAATTAAGATTACAGGAATTGTTTAAGTAATTGATTACACAGGACCACCAAAAAAATTTTTGGTAATTCACGTAACTCTAATTAGAGTAGGTGTCTCTCATAGATTTTTGGTCACAAAAAACAATGCCGCTGCACAAATTGCTCCATCAGGTTTTAAAGTTATTTTGAATTTTAAGATGAGAAATCAGCAATTTTTAGGGAAAAGCTGTGGTTCAGTATAGGTAACGCTAGATCCACTTCAACACAAAATTAACGCTGCTTTTAGCATAATGTGAGAAGCAGCAATTTAACTGCACATTTTTTTATACAACTAAGAAATGATTCAAAATATCGTCATATTCCACAAGATATTTTTCGGCTGAACACATTTTTGCTATTAAAATGTCAAAATTGTAATGTGACTTATTAAAATAAAAATTTAAAATGGTAATAAGTAACACGCAGTCATCCCCACTTCTATTATAGAGTAAAATCAACACTCTTTTTCTGTCAATTTTAACACATTTAATAAATACGTGCAAATTGTGTTACTTTAACATATTTTTAAAATCATTTTAATAATTTTTAATTATTTTTAATAATTTTACATTTTATATTTGTTAAATTAGACATGTGTTTAATTTACATATGAATGTGTTGATAAAAACTTTAACCAGCAAATTTTTTCACAAAAGTACATAAATTTTCCAACAGTGTAATTGTGAGTGTAATTGTGTCAGATTACAATTACAATTTCTGTAATCGGGAATCTCCTGTGATTACAGATTACTTGTAATCGTAATCACTGTATAGACAATTACCGATTACTAAAATGTAATCTGTCAATCTTACAATTACATTACCTGTAATCGTGTAAACGGTAATCGATTACAAAATGTCCAACTCTGATGATGACACATGCACACGCATTATAATGACATAAAAATATAAGTTTAAATCAAAATCATAATTCAATCATTTAATTCGGTCATTTAATTTAAATGAATATCTAATTTGGAAGTACTATAAGTTTATAAAAAATTTAAAAAATTTCTTTATAAGAATTATATTTCCTTGACTATATTCATTTTTGGAATAAAACACACTTACGCGAATAAAATAATTTTACTTTAAAAAGTAAATAATAGCTAAATACAACATGTAATAAATAAGTATAGCGGAATATTTACTGAAATTGTTATAAAATTAATACACAACCGTCAATAATGTTCAACAGAGCCTAGCGCCTTGAGGAGGCGTCGCCGGACACAAGTTACTTAACAAAAATTGTTTAATTTACCAAGATCTAGCACCTCTTTAAGTTTGTCGCAAATGTCCGGAACCACCCTGTATATACGAAGTTGTAAACTAAATAAGTAATTATATAAATAAATAAACAAAAGATCAAATATATCACTTTTTTACGATTTTACCTCATTTATGGAAAAAGGGCACGTAAACCAATTTTTTATAACTCATAAAAAAAAACAAATATCATCTTCAAATCATGACCTCTGTTTTCAAAACGTTTAAAGGACATGTTACTACACCTTTAAAAAAATTGGTTTTAATTGCATTACTTTTCATTAAGTAATCTCTAATGAAAACTTTGAAGTCGTTTTTGTCGAAATAGCGTTTTAGCATATGTGCCCTTTTTCCATCAATGGCCTCAATTTAATCTATAATAAATATTACTGTTTAATCTAAATATTACTAAATATTACTGAAATAATACTAATCAAAACTTCAACTAAATTTTTTTATTTATAATGTAATATGTTTATTATAATAAATAATATTCTAAATATTTTTGTTAATATTAATTATTTATTGAAGTCTGATTCTCTCTCTCTCTCTCTCTCTCTCTCTCTCTCTCTCTCTATATATATATATATATATATATATATATATATATTCTTTTTTTGGACCCATTGTGGACGACTTCATTCCACAAATGGCCGCAATTAAACACTCAACGAAAGTGCGTAAGCGAACAGTACAAAATGATTAATCCGCACGAATTACATAGGGCGCCGTTATCAGCCATTAACGATTACACACTAATGCTCTGCGCGTCATTATGCAAAGCCCGGAATTGATGTGTGCACACTTCCGCCGTTGAAAATTCAGCGAGATGCAGTTCATTCGGCCGGAAATTGTGCGGCTACAATAATCCCGCGAAGCGCATTCCGCTAGCGGCGATTAACGGCAGCACAGTTTCCAACACTCGTTTACGGTGTATAAATGTAAATGCAAGAATATATTAGAGAATGTAAATGCAGTAATAAATATCTCAAATGGCTAGCTATGTATTTTAAAGACATTTTCAGATGTCTAAAAATTGCACTCATATACAGATTTTAGAAAAATGTTGGTGTGTGTGAGTGCGCACGCGCGCGTGCGTGTGTAATCATACACATTTATACAATATAACATTATCTATATTTCTAAAACAGACTACGTGAGCAATCATTAATAGCTAGCTTGTATGCATATCTTGAGTATAATATTAAATGATAACTCATGATTATTTTATACGGGCGAGAGAAAATTAAATGAGCATCATTTTTTTATATCAATGTATCATAACTAGATATTAATATGATGATTTTAACTGATTATAATAAAGAAAATTACTGATGATTTATAATTGAAAAACTAGCATTTTACATAAATCATATTTAATATTGCATTTGAATTAATCTCATGCTTTTGTAAAAGATTTGCTGATTTTTTATAGGAGATTTTAATCACGTGTGTGAATGCGTCCGTGAATGTGTGCGTAGACGTGCTTAGATTAATAGAATTGATTAAACTAATAAAATTGATAACTTTTACATCAATTGATAAATTTGGAAAAAAATAAAACTGAAATTGTGTGAAAAAATTTGGATTTAACCTTGGAATAAAAATTTAAATAACGTTTTCATTATTTATAGCATTGTTACAACTAACAAAATTTGATTCTTCACATTTTTTATATATGTTTGTTAAATATATATATATAACATTTTATAGATCTTAAAAATACAAAAAATCCGGATGAAAAGATCAAAAACATAGTTTAAATAATTAAAAATGAAGAAAAAAGAGGTGGTATTGTGGGATCCCATCATGCTTCAAAGGGTTAAGTCTTCCTGCTTACGTTTTTCTGTGTGCTACGGCCTTAAGTCTAACTAACTTTAAGTAGGTAGGCGTGCACATTTTGTATTTACATGTCTACGACCGTGCAATCTCGCAATCTCGCACTCTCGCACACGCGCACACAGACGCACGCATACGCCGTCAGGACGCAGGGACTTCGTCCTATCTGTACGGTCGCTCGCGATATTCGCTGTAGACTATAGCCGGATGGCGCATAAGGTGGCCGGCTGCAGGCGCGACTATACTGCTTAACGACCGGCTCGCGAAGTTAGTTGATTCGCGACCGCCAACCGGGCGAGACTCGACTCGAATTTCTTTGTTTCGCGTTCTCCTTCGTCGCTGAAACGAATACGTCCTTCCTCGCTGAAGATGTCGAGGACCGATTATATTTGTTTGCCACGAAAACTCATCGAAAGTGAAAGCGCGAAATAAACAGACGTACGTAGCGTTTCATTGTGTATGTGCCTATGTGTGTGCTGTGTATGTGGAGGGAGGGGGGAGAGGGGTAATGGAAATACAAGTTTTCAACCTGCTTTGTTTCTTTATCATACATACGAGGGTAAATTTGTGAATGTGCCAATTTTGGAGTCTTGCTAGTGCAGAACGAGGAATGTACTTTGTGCAGAAGGCGAGATTCGGGCAGGCGCATTTGGATCTTTGTTTCATACTTCGGCGCTAAATATAATCATCCAATACATTACGAGCATTAGCTAGCCGCGTTAAATGACGCGCGTCTGAGTTCGGCGCAACTAACATGTATTTTGATTGCCACAGCGATTCAATCGCATGAGTAATTTCCGTATTAGAAACCGTGGCATTCGGATATTGGTTTCTTCTCGATTGATTCACATTGCTTGTGCGCGACTAATGAGTGCGAGTTAAATGGGTAATTTAACGAGAGTTTAAAAAAAAATAAATTGAAAAAATGAGAAATGAATGAATTCGCAAGTAGACGCAAGCAGACGGGAAAAATCATAAGTAAGCGGCCGCAGTTAAGGCCGTATCAGACTATGGATTGGGATTGGGATTGGATTGGAATTTGACCAATCGGAAGAAAGAAAACCAATGATTGGTCAAATTCCAATCCAATCCCAATCCCAATCCCAATCCACAGTCTGATACGGGCTTTAAGGCCATTGTACGTGAAAAGTTTTAGTCCTAATTGTAAGGCTGTAAGCAAATCAACCAATCGCAGTCAAGCATTCTCACAATATAGTAAAAATGTTTGACTGTGATTGGTCGATTTGCTTACGATATCTTACGATTACGACTAAAACTGTTTTATGTGCAATAGCCTTTGAGCGTGTTAATGAAAATAAAATCGTTTGTACCGAAGGCAAGTATCTCTCGGGCAGTTTAGCGCTAAATGTGCGGCGATACGCGCCTTTGTTGTCTGCCTCTTGAGTGCGTCTATAAATAATTCCGCTGATCGTTGAAACGGCGAAGCGCGGAGGCGTCGTCGTTGTCGTTGTCGTTGAACCCTTCGTAGGTAGAACGCTCGTTTCGTATCGACCTTTTATTTGTCAAGGGATCTCACCTTGTTGACCTCGAGCCGAGATCACCTTTCCAGGGGATCTGAAATCCTTTGGGACCGTCAGACTTGTAATCGATTGAGATCGACTAACGAATTCGTGCCAATCGCTTTCGTGCGTATTGCGCGGCGATACGTTCTCAAGCGCCTCAGCTCCGACTCTCGATAAAGATTGCGGTACTCGGGAGTACTCGGAAGAATGGATCGTGGATGAGCTGACCTCGCGATCTCGCATTGTGAATCGATAGTGAAACGCTCGACAAGAATACGAGTTTACGTCAGCGACCGAACAGTGCTCCAAGTGCAGTTTTCTTCGATCCTTGTCGCAAGTTTTTAGGAATTGTGTAAATCGCAATACAGAACATGTACTTTTAATAGATCTGAAAGCAGAGATATGTCCGTGGGCATTAGAACCAGTTAATTTTTTTGGCAAAAAATATGTATAAATTAAAGTATATCTGTACTTTAGAGGTAAAGAATCGCGAATATCCATTATTATAAATTTAGAAAAAACAGGGTTTAAAGTTTTAAATAGAGAAAGAGTGTATTTTTGAAATATAAAATAAAAGTAGCAATTTAATTTTTTGAATATTCATTAAAGCAATGAAACTGACTACTACTAATACTGCAAATACTACTACTACTACTACTACTACTTTTTACCTATATAAAAATTTTCAGTACAACTTTTTCTAAGTGTTGTATTTTAGAAACTAGTTGTAATGGACATAACATCTTTTACTATATTAAAGTTTAAGCTCCTGGTATATTGGAAAAAGTATTCACTCAATTTTGACAAAAAGTGGACATACGATCCTTTACCTCTGAGGTACAGATATATTTTTTTTGTTTATCGTTTTCGATGAATGGCTTTTATTAACATGTTCGTGTACTCAATGAAAATGAAATAATGAACATTCCTGAAAGATGAGACATGAAGTAATCGAAAGAAACGGTCAATCTTGGATTTCTTTAAAAACGAATCAAGAAGATTTTTTATCCAACTCGATACATGTAAAATAAAAAATTAAGTTTTAAATAAATAAGAATAAATTAAAATTAATGTTAAGGTAAAGATTAAAATCAATTGAAATAGGAAAGATAAATCAAAATTTTATAAATTATTTGTCTATATTTATTTATTGATTGAAATTACACAATGATGCAAATTAAATAAAAACAATGTATAAAATTAAATTTTTATAATATATAGAATAGAAAATTTTAAATAGATTAAAATGTAATAGAAAGAATTGAATTTAAAAATGAAAGATTTATTTGATTTCGGATTCTTGAAGCGATAAGAATCATGCTTTTCTTATCGTTTTCGATATATTAATCGCGATCAAGGCACTTCAGAAAGTTACGCCTCGCGGATGACCCAGAGTCTGGCGCAATCGAGCATGAAATCAATTCGCGGCGAAGCCGAGGAGCCGATTAGCCGATATATCTGAGTCCGAAGGAGTATACTCGTCGTAGAATTAAATCGAGTAGAAGGTATCGAATAGATGTTTCATCACATTCCTTCATCCTATCGGTATGTACTTTGCAGCACGCATCGTTCATTTTCGCTACGCGCGCGCGATGTTTAGAACATGCATTCATGATAGAGATAATTTATAATGCTATATGTAAGCTAATAGAATCTTGAAATAAGACGCGCTTCTTTTCCTAAACGCATCTATAGATTTTTGCGATTACAAATCATGATACCGTGAAATATTTGTTTTAATTAATATTTTAATTTATTTTAGCATTTTGGTATTTTAGCATAGTATGCTAAATAATGTTTTAAGATGGAAGATGCAATTGCATTTTTCTAAATTGATATTTAGCGGCGCTTTCTGTTAAATTGATGGTTCGAAATATCTCGTGAGGAAAGTATGTATGTAGGTTCGCATGAAATAGATTTGTTCTTTGAACATTTCTACGCTCCAACTATCTCTATCAGGGTCTATCGTGCCCCTTCTGTTTACCCTACATTCCTTTGTTACGGGATTAATCGGAGTCAATGACGCGCGAGTCGTCGAAGTCAACGAATCGCTTCATCAAGGACGATGTACGACCCAAGGATGACCCCCATCACGATCGGCAACTTTATTGGAAGTAACATTAATCTTCGACTTCAATTATAGAAAACATGATTCATCGACCAAAAATCGCGTGAAATTTCGATGAAATTCTATTCATTTACTGTGATGCGAGATCTTTAAAAGTATAAGAAAAATTATTGAATTTTTTTTAATTGTGAATATTTTTTTCAATGATTAATAGAAAACTTCTTCAATGGCATGATTCTTTTAATAAGACAATCAACTTGTTAATTATTAATATCATTTCTTGATTTTTAGTGATTTAGTGATATGACCAACTTCGATTTTTTGTTCAGATGACAGCATGTTACACGTCAACTCTATTAACTCAGGATTCGGAAATTGACTATATCGTAAGAAAATGAAAAAATAAAAGCCGCTTGCAATATTTCCAACCGATAAAATTTATACAACTTATAAGATAATCTTGTTAAATAATAAGTACTCGCTTCAAACAAATTAAATTTTTATTATATTGAAGTAGTCACATTATTGTAAAAAATTATATTTATTTGTTCTCTAATATAAGTAACTTTTATAAGTGATCGTTATATATATATATATATATATATATATATATATATATTACTTATATTAGAATTTGATTTAAACCGTTTAGATATGACATGTATTTGTTACGGTCTATCTCTTTTAGGAAGTAAAAGCATAATCACTTATGTGATGAGAGAGTCTGTATACAGGGTGTCCCATGACTCGAGGTCCATACATTAAGGGCGTATTATTGAAGTCATTTAGAATTGAAATTGTTTAATAAACATATGTCCGTATAAATGCTTCCTAACAGAACTACACTATTGAAAGTTAATGTGGATATTTGAAACATTTTCTGTCAGTTTGGTATTGTTTTATTAATTCTTGTCTTATTGTCTATTAATATATCTATTAATAATTATCTTATTAATTAATAAGAAATTCTCCTGACATGGTGGAGCGAGCTGTTAGATCACTTTTACACAGGGCAAGACTTTGTATTGAATCTGCAGGAGATAATTTTGAACAGAATTTGTAATACATTTAACTAAACAAGTAAATAAACAAGTTAAATTAAATGTCTTTTTTTTCCTTTTTCAAATATTCACATCAACTTTCAGTGGTTGTATTTCTGTTAGGAAGCATTTACGGACATATGTTTATTAAACAATTTCAACTCTAAATGACTTCAATAACACGCCGTTAATATATGGATCTCGAATCATGGGACACCCTGTATAATACAAATTTTTTTTGAAAACTTTAACATTCCACAAGGCGGAGTAATTCTTGCTTCGGTGACGATGGACATGGCACGATTAAATATAATGAGCCGCGTGACGCAAACCGGAAAAGATAAATAGGCAACAGACGCTCCTCGGCAACAAGTTCTTCTCGCCGCAAATAGGAAGTGTAAATTAACGTTTTCGAAGTCCGCACTAGGAGAAAAGAAAATCGACTAATTGTACATAAGTAACGAGTGAGAAAGAGAGGAGTCGCTTATCCTCGAAACTGTTAGTATTTATTGCGTAATATAGTTGCTAGTCGATAAACTGCGCCTCGCCTTAATAATTCTTGGAAACTCGAAACAGAATATGTGACTATTATTGAGATATAGAATCTTATTAATAATTGTATTATGATAATAGGGATGAGCAAGGTGTTGCATACAAATGTTGCATTTAAATAATAAGTAAATTGCATAATTAGTTGCATTTAATTAATAAATAAATATAGATGTAAAATGAATGTAGAATATTATTTTTAAGTCAGTTTTTATATTTTTCTATGTATAATAATTTATTTTAATATTAAATTATTACATAATTTTGTTTAACGTTTTATATGGTAGTGTGTAACTCTATATTATAAAAGCTAGACCGCATTAGAATAATGGAAGCATTGAACGGACATTATACGACAGTTTTTCATCAGTCCAATTCATAGAATATATAGTAATGTTGAATGAATATCTTGAGGACACCTTGTATACGAATGCTAAATTTAGGTGAAAGAATTTCCGCGACATCCAGCGTCGCGACTATTCGTTTCTCACAACGTCGCTTTTGTTCGATGTTCGCGAAACGAGCCTAAACTTGACGTCGTCGAAGCTGGGAGACTTTCTTGTAATATGCCCGTGAATCTGTAAGTCACACGTGCGAAGATATGCATGTGAGGGAATGAGACAATATAGGAAGGATGCTCATCACCAAGTACACTACGATCCTATTGCGGTCCACTAATCAGCACATCATTAGGTGAGATTCGTTCCCGATCTTATTTTTCGGTTATTTATCTTCTAGAATACATACATGTTTAATATATACAGGGTGTCCTATTTTAAAGGATCCAGCCGAATATCTCGAAAACTGAGCCCGGCAGACAAAAATGTTTCAGACAAAAGTTGCATGGTTTGGAGGGAGCCACATGACGAAAATATGGACTTGACCTTAAATGACCTTTTCAAGGTCAGGTCAAGTTCACCTTAAATTTTTTAAATGGAACCCCCTATTTTTTATGTCATATTTTCTTGTAGCTGACCTCAAGATCTTTTCAGAATACTATATATTTAAACTCTTTTTAGTGTAGAATTTTCTGAGATATTTTAAATTTTGTCATGATATATTAGGTTATTCAAGGTCAAGTCCATATTTTCATCATGTGGCTCCCTCCAAACCATGTAACTTTTGTCTGAAACATTTTTGTCTGCCGGGCTCAGTTTTCGAGATATTCGGCTGGGTCCTTTAAAATGGGACACCCTGTATATATTTATTATTTTGTTATGATTATGCCAAAATTAGGAGACAATGTTAATTTAATTTCAAACTTATAAACATAAGATTTACAGTATAAACAATTTATTTGTTGCGACAAAGCCGATATTGATGTTCAGTTTATTTTAAAACATGCATTAAAATACGTAGAAAGAGATATTTAATCAAATATTGTAAAAGAATATATCTAATGAGCGAATATGCGTTGCACATTAAAATCATTATACATATATGTAATAGAAAATTTATATCCTTCAATTTTCGAAACATATATTTTATAAACGAATTTATTTCCTGTACATTAACAAAGATAGTCTCTTTTTTATTTTATATAATCTCAAATTGTAAATATAATAATTTGACAACTAACGAATCTAAAAATTATATGTTTTTATAATTTTTATAATTGTGTGAATATTTGTTTTAATTTTTATTTCTTAAATAAAATAATGATTTCTATAATTATCCATTGTATTGTGTTAACTCGTCTTTTCAAGTGAATACATATTTATTTGTTATTTACCTTAGATTTCTATCTAGAATTTCCATGAATTTTCCTCTTCACGAAAATGACACCATCGTCGACCGATAATTATGTCTCATAATTAATAAGAACTTTTAATGATACTAAGTCTCTAATTGGGAAGTGGATTTAATTTCGACCATTAATTCTGGTAATCGAGTTCCCAGGAGCGGATTTCTTCGACTTTCAGGTGGGGATACTTAGTATTCGGGAATCGTTTGGTGCATATTTAAACGAGCGCATCGAATGGAAGTTGGCGTGCCCATTTTGAGAGATTATTAAATTTACTGAGGGAAGATCTCGATTTTCGAGGAAGACATCGCCGTCGTTTCCGTTATCTTCCGAGAACCGTGAGATTTTCCGAATCTACGTAACTAAGGATAAATTCGTCTTGTTCTTCTTGTCGCGATTTTCACGGACCTGTTATTCTGAACTTGCGTGATAATATGAAACGAAGTTTTGTGGATCCGTCGAAGATTTACATCCGTAACGGGAAACTTAAGGAAGAAAGCTTGTAGAATTTTGTAGTCAAGAAGTAGCAGCATGAAATATACGACAAATCAGAGAAATTCTTCAATACTTTCAGTGATATATATCAATCTTTTTACATTTTGAAATATTATAATATCTATGATTCTATTGAATCATAATATCTTATTATAATATCTATAATTGTATCGAATAACCAATTTTTCTGCATTTTAAGATATTTATGATATAATCATAGATATCTTTAATAATAGAAAATTCACTTTATTTTAATCTATTACATTAAGATAATAAATTAACAAAACTCTATAATTATATTAGAAACATAATGAGTTGATCCATGAGTTGATAATTTTCCAAATAAATTAAAATAAATCAAGAAGACACTAAATTTTATAAAATTAAATCTGTAAATCTGTAAAACAGATATTTCTCTCTTGGTATATTTAATCTTTATTCTATTTCTATTTTATTTTTAAGATAAAAAAATTTCAAATAATAATTCGTATGCTTTAAATTACATAAAGATTTATTTGACTAATATAAAAATACTCTATCTCTCAACTTTTCATATAAAAATTTTAGTTTTTAAGGCTAATTATACATGTTATAATATCATCATCTAAATTCGTGTTACATTCTATCGAAATGAGTTATTTTGAGAACGGAGAAGGATTATAAATCTCTCCTCTGATCGTATACCATTACTTCTTCGTAGGGGTGGCATAGGCCGGACAAGACCGCTAATGAAAGCGAAAAGGAATTTATCGAGGATATAAATTGTTCTCCCTCATGGCTTCCGGTCCACAGGATCGATCGCGAAGACTTCCGAGACTCGATATCTCGTCGTGCGTTGTTCTGTCGGTGAGAGGAGGAAGAAAAAAAATGAATTGCGCCCTTTATTGGTTTTCCTTCGTTTTCGGCCTGTGCAGTCCTACCTCCCGCGACTCTACAGGCGCATAGAAGATAGGATGCCGATACCCCTTTTAATTAAGCACTACGGGCCACCCCGAAATCGGACTTCTGAGAAGAGTGATGAGTGACGGTATATATTCAATATACATTGAATGTTATAAATATATCATATTATTTGTAAAAAATAACATTTATAAAAAATTGTATGTAACATTTTAAAATAAAAAATAAAAAAACGTTAAATATAATATAAAAAATAAAGTAAAATAATTAATAAACAAGAAATAAAATAATATTGTAAGTACGAAAAATAAATTAAGATAAACTTGACTAATAATTAAAATGAAATAATTAAAAGATAAGATACAATTACGGTAAATAAATAAAACATTTATACATAATCTTAGGATTATTATATTATTAATACTATTAAGTTACATGGTAAAATGGTTTCTACTTGATCTATTTATTTTTAAAAATTTGTTCTTTATCTCATCTTTATTTCATAATAAATAAAATAATTCTTTTATTTGAATGACAGAACATTAATTTATCCATCTGAATCTGTAACATAACGAAAGCCAAGGGCTTTATAATCTGTCCTCTTTTTCTTTTCCTTTATGGTTAAGATAAAACAGGAATAGAACCAACATAATTGAATATCCGCATGAATGGATATTCGCGTTATATTTTGGAAGTTGCTTTTTGCATATTAGTCGGTAACATAAACAGAATACATTTACTGACGCCATAACGACATCTCGTTAGAGAACCCTCGATTCGAACCCCCGTTCCAACCCTGTAACCGTAATTAAGAGAGCTCGTAACGTTGTCGTCCCGTCGACTTTGCTTGGAAAAAAAATTAGACGAGAACGCGCATACGAATTACAAATTAATTATCCAGATTGTTTGTCATATAATCATTTTATATTTCTTAAATAAATTGGAAATAAACGCACTCTTACAGCAATCAATATTACTATATGTATATTTAAGTAAAATATTTATTATTGAATTAAATAAGTTATTATATTAGGTATACCTTAAATATGTATGTAAGCTTTTTTAGAATGTTTTGTTTAAATTTTATGTTTGTCTAAACGAATGGTTATTATCGGCTAATTTTTTCCATTTTACAATGACCATACATTTTTTGCAAATTATCTCATCGTGACGAAATAAAAAAGTTTTAAGATTTAAAATTTACACTTTAATTTCCTTTTTGGTAAAGTTCTCTACGATAATTTGTATCTGAATTACAGATTTTACAAGAAAAAAATGTTCCGTTTTTGTAACATCTTTTCAAAACGATATAACTTTATCAAAACAGGTCGTAAGAAAATGTTCAAATAATGGATTTGTTAGGAAATAAGTACACTTCAAAACACATACATTTTTGTACGAAACAACCGATTATCTTGAGCGCACTAGTTTGAAAGAGAAAAAAATTTTCCCATTTTTTAAGGTCTACGCTCAACATCCGCCATTTTATTAAATATTTTATGTAACACAATTTATTTGATTGTCAAGAGGAAGGTTACAAGCTTTAATTTGAGCTTTGGTTCATCTCAATACGATGATTCTTCATTGACAATGAGTTATCGCTATTCAAAAATGTTAAAAAATTGTGACAAAATTTGGTGGCCCGTTTTTTCCGGGTGAATATAGATTTCATGTTCATTTTTGAACAGTTAATTTTTTATTTAACGTTGCATATACCTTTGGATGCGTTTTATGTATGTACTTGGCGCATCTTTTTTTTAGCTTCATAAGGTCTTTTTTTATGGCATTAAATATGAGAACAATTTTGTGTCTTTTTTTCCTGAAGAAGCTTATTCGAAGCTTTTTCACAAGGAAGTATTCATGCTTTACAACTTCTTTGGCTTTCACCTCGTTAAAATCAGTAAATTATAGATGAAAAGTTTTATCGAAGAGGGGTGGGATCTGGTTTTACAATTTTAAGGCTAACAGTTTCCGTATGAATTGGTCCTTAATGTCGTCAAGGTCTTCATGGGTTCCCGTCGATTCTGGAAAAACTTTTATATCTCAGCTTATATTGCTCGAGGCTGCTCTTGGCACACGTCGATGGTTACTTTTTAATTAAAAGTTTTGCTTTTAAAGTGCCCTCGTGTCCGACACGGTCCCACGAGCCCGCCAACTTGCCCGAAATACATACATTTCAATGCTTGGAACCTTGGAACATTGTGTCGCTGAAAAACAAAACCATTAACGAATGATGATCATTCAATAAGAATTCCATGTTAATATAATTTAAATCAACATCCTATTCTTGCGATAAAAATATTTTTATCAATAAATATAATATAATTTTGGTAATGAATAATTCTTTAAAGTCCTCCTTAACATTTCCAAATTTTATTAATATTCCAGTTTTATAGAAGAATATTATATTTCCAAAAAAATTAATTTTAGCATATATTTTTCTTTAAATATGTTAGCCACTTTCTCATAAATTAATGAACTCTTTCACGTCTGACTTCTTTTGAGAAAAGGTACATTACCGTTTATAAGTTCCCGGGCACCCTTAAAAATAAAATAAAACACATATTCTTGCTTTTTTTATTTTGGCAACATAATTTGATCTTTTTTAACTATAAAAAACGAAATTATTAACTATCAAAAAACTAAATTATTGTAGTTATGTTGCCAAAGTGTTTTATTCTATTTTTAAGAGTGTCCAGGAACTTATAAATAGTAGTGTACATATCTATTTTAGTTACTTTTGAAGGTTTTTTTCGTTGAATACAAAGATGGTATCGAAACAGAAAAATTGAAAATTGCAAATTTAATATGTGACAGATAAAAGAAAAATTTTCAAATACTAATGAAATTGTATATTACAGGGTTTTTGAGGTCGCTAAATATGAAAATCAAAACTGGATTAAAACACAAAAAGCTTAAAATGCCGGATCTTTAATATGGCAAAGAAAAAAATTAATATTAATGAAGCTAAATATTAATGAAGAAAAAACTTAAATAACTTCAAATTCTAATAAATTATTTGTATTAAGATATTTTTAGAATCCTAAAATATAGATTTAATTTATAAAACAAAAAAAATGACAAAGCGTAAATTAATAAAAACGTAGCAAGGTTTAAAAATTTTCGACTGCATCTGTATCGTGTATCTATCCGTTAATACTAATCAATATAGCATCGCTATATTCTCCTACTATTGAAATACAATAAAGTTTTATAAGTTTTATAAGTTTTATCTATATGTCTGTTATATCTATATGTATAATTTTATCCGATTTATATACTATTTATACATAATAAAATAGTATAAACCATTATAGTTATATTATCAGAGTCTTATTTGAGTAATCGCCACGCGAAAGTGTACATACCATGTTAAACGTTTCATGATTACTCTGAAAAATTTCGGATCTTACTACATAAATATCTTTATATTATATAATAGCATTTATTATATTTTTGGTTAAAAGTTAAGCAATCTGTTTTAAAACGAATTCTATTTATTTTTAATGACTCAATTTTTACAACTTTATTGCAGATAAGATTTTTCAAACATATATGTTCCATTGGACGTGAACAGATTAAAAAAAGCAAAAGAACATTATTATTTCATTATTATTATTGTTTATTATTTTTATTATTTATTATTTTTATTACTTTATCATCTTTTTTTAAAATTAGGTTCGGTGGTATTGATTGCTAGTGTCTTTGCCTACAGTTTAATTTCTTTATGTCGAGAAATCACAATATTATTCTAATATCAATCGCCGTTTTCGAGAATATATTGAAATGAGAATATATAATTTCGAGTTCATTAGAGATGATTAAAATTTTTGTTGTGTTATTATATATTATATATTATTTATAATAAATATTCTCTAGTTATTACTCTGTTATTATAATAAGTATTGTAAGAAAAACAGCAAGTGGATACTCCTTCAAACATATCGAAAATATCATAGATACTGCATTATATAGTTCTTTTGTAAAGTAAAGTATTCTTTAATAACTAGGCGATGTAATATAAATAATGATATATTAATGTCCATTATCTCTGAAAAATATATTAAAATTAATGGTACACATGTCAATTTTCGTATTTAAAATTATTCGAGGATCATATCAATTTAGATCCGACTCATTATGATATTATGTACAATACTGTTTTAAAAAAAAGTTAAATAATGTAAAAAAAATGTTAATGACCTCAAAATTTTGAAAAAAAAAATTTTTGATTAATAATATGTACCCTTTCCAATTGAATAATCATGTCTTCAGACATTTTATTCTATTCTTAAAGATGACGAAGATATTTTAAGTGATAAAGATATATATAGATTTATCTTTTTCATTCTATATAAATGACCTGATAATTGATGATAAAAAATTATGTAATATGATATGGCTATGAAAGGGTTAAAAGTATCTCAGACGATCGAACACGTGCTCAATTGAAGTGTGACTTTGAGATGATAAGACAAAGCCAAAAGGCGATAATAAATGAAATAAGAGGACCGCCACAACAAAGCATGCATAATAAACGCCTAATTAATTCATTAGACACATTTCCACGCGCGATCTCTCCGCGGTGGTTCGCGTTTTCCAGCATCCCTCGCTCCTCACAGACGAGTTTTCTCTGGGAAAGATACGTCCCGGAGGTGCCCAGCGGGAGCGAGAGCTCGCTATTAAGCCCATGGGATAAGACCTGGCACTTCACTTCATGCGCTCACTCTAATTAAATTATTCTGAAACGTGGAACCCGTTGCGCGCGCGCGACCTCACAGCGTTTATAAGCTTCTGCATACATATACAGATGCATATACGTATTACAATGCATGTGTGCTGTAAGAAGTGTTGCGCAATGACGAGATAACGTCGCATAACGTATGTGCAAGACAGGAAAATCATGTCTTTGAATTTCTTGGTGTTTGTCAAACTGTTTTTATTATTGCATAATAGATGTAAATATTTTTTAACAATATTTTTGATATTTTTAAGAAATATTTAATTATTTTTTGTAGCTTTTTCGATATACTATATTTTGGTTTTTGAAAATTCTGAAATTTCAAAAGTTATGAAAAAAGTTTATGTTACGTAATTTATATCATGATATACAGGATGTCCCATGACTCGAGGTCCATACATTAAGGGCGTGTTATTAAAGTCATTTAGAGTTGAAATTGTTTAATAAACACATGTCCGTAAATGCTTCCTAACAGAACTACAACCATTAAAAGTTGATGTGAATATTTGAAAAGGAAACAAAAAGATATTTAATTTAACTCGTTTACTTACAAATGCATTACAAATTCTGTTCAAAATTATCTCCTGCAGATTCAATACAAAGTTTTGCCCTGCGTAAAAGTGATCTAACAGCTCGCTCCACCATGTCAGGAGAATTTCTTATTAATTAATAAGATAATTATTAATAGACATATTAATAGACAATAAGACAAGAATTAATAAAACAATACCAGACTGACAGAAAATGTTTCAAATATTCACATCAACTTTCAATGGTTGTAGTTCTGTTAGGAAAGATTTACGGACATATTTATATATATATGTTTATTAAACAATTTCAACTCTAAATGATTTCAATAACACGCCCTTAATGTATGGACCTCGAGTCATGGAACACCCTGTATAACGTGTTTTAGAAAAGTTTTATTCCAAAAAAGTTAAGTACACTATTAGAACCTTCAGTTTTCAAAAAAAGACATTTATTATGGAGATTAAGACTAAAAATATTTTTGTTATTAAATATTGGGTTTATTATACATTGTAAAAAAATTGTAAATTATGCCATTCAGGATAACTGATAATCTACCGAATATTCTTTCATTGTTTATTTTAATTTAAAAATTTATTTTTATTGAGTATAATTCTAATAATAAATCTAATAAATTTAAAAATTATATAGCAAAACTGTAACATGAATGGCAAAATCGATATAATAAATGTCAAATAAAAAATTTGCGGATTTCTCTAAAAACTTTGTAATATAAATGTTTCTTTTAGTTAGGTACTAATGAATTTGATATTAAAATTGACAAGTATAATATGATAGATCCAATATTCGACAGATTGTACGTAGTTCTCAATGGTTTTACAATTTTGATGCGGTATAGTAGACCCAATACTTCATCATGGAAATCTTATTACTTTAATCTTCGAATTTCTTTTGCAAGTTCAAGGTTTTAACGATATTTTTAAATTTGTTAGAAATAAACTTGTTGTAGTATGTCATGTACTGCGTAGTTATAATATAGTCCTATAAAATAGTCCTTTTATATTTGTAACTAGCTTTTGAGCCCACGCGAAACGCGGGCTCAAAAGCCAGTCCTTTATATTTAAGTCCAGCTTTCTAGCCCGCGCTTCGCGCGGTGATTTTTTCAGCCGTAGACGGTGTTTTTCCCACGAATAGTTTACCCGGGAAAAAAATAAGGAAAAAAATGAACCTTTTTCTGAAAACTTTATATAGGGGCCCCTTGACCCCGGGCTTCGACCCTTTCCAAAAACCATCTACGGTTTAAGTTAGAGTATCATGAGAAAGTATACCAAATTTGGTTCTACATTGAAAACTGTAGTTTGCACACACACACGCACGAACACACGTGCACACTAATGCGGGCTGTATCTTTCAAGCCTCATAACTTAGAAAATATTTAATGAGAAGACACTTCAGATATTTAAGGGACCCGAGACTTTTCGGACACTCTGTATGTTATGTGAACCAAAAAATTCACATTTTCTACATTTACTACTCACCTTTTAGCACATAAATATGCAATTGATTTTATTTTAAATGGTACTAAGCTTAGAAAACATTCATATGACTATTTCAGCAATCGATAGTAAATCTCGATTTTCATAACTTTCCCCAAACCTGGTGGATAAATAATTGTTATTTTCTGTTTCTAGAATGTCCCCCAAACAATTTCCAATAGGTAATTTAGGTGTCCCTTCTAGGCCAAAAGTGGCCAATTTTTAACATCCAGGCTCCTATGACTCCCAGCCCTTCAAAAAACCGTCTAAGTTAGAGTATCATGAGAAAGTATACCAAAATTGGTGGTTCTACATTGAAAACTGTAGATTTGCATAGCGGACAAACATACATACATACATACAAACATACATACATTCATTCATTTTTATATACAGTCAGTCAAGTAAAAGCGTGGTCGGCCTTACTCATAGCTGGTAAAAGGTATCGCTCTAAATCTTTTGTGAGACGATAGAAAGAAACTTTGTCCTTGATGCACTGTCAAGAAAGATTCAATTGTCGTTGACTTTTTGAAAGAGAAACACGTTAAGCGTCATGAGTGTCAAATACGCGTCGCGCTACGAGGCTGTGTTCCTTTGCACCCATCCGAAAGGTCCAAAAATGTCGCAATCAGCGGTTGCTAAAATGGTTGAGAAAGTCGAAAGCATTCATACAGAAGTGGATACAGCGATATAATGTGGCAAAAAATGTCGACGATTTACCGGAACGTGACTCGATAGGAAAATTGGACAAAAAAAGATGAAAAAAGAATAGTGAATCTGTTTTTGCGGAATCCTGCTTTAACACTGCGTCAAGGACAAGCAAAATTAAAGCGAAAAGGTTTAGATATATCGTACGAAACTATCCGAACCCATCTCCGTGCTCATGACTTGAAATAATTTTTTTATAAATTAACCCGACCACGCTCTTACTTGACAGACTGTATATATAGATATATGAAATTTATTTCCAAATTTCTTAAAAATTGTAATGTAATAGAGCGCTTCTAACCAGGACAAAATCATATTTAACATTAAATAAATAAAAAAATGATTATTTTTCTGTGTTTTATTTTTGTTAAACTGTATTATTAATAATAATAAAATACGAAACAATACTTCTATTAAATTTAATTAATACGTCATAGTAATTATTTACACACTTTCGAAGTAGAACTTTATATCGATAAGGAGAAATGAATAAATGATACATCATCAAACTATTTTATGACAAAAATTAATGATATGAAATCATAATATAATATCATGATGCAATTTTAGAAAGGGATTTTATACTGAATTTTTATTGCATTAAATTTTTAAATGTACTTTTTAATGTATTTTTAAATTGACTGAAAAAGCTATTTAAAAAAAATCACGAAAGAAAGAAACATGAAGAGAAAAGTCATGATTACCGTTGATTACAGTCATTTTATAAATACTGAAAATTCATTTATGAGTAATACTAATTTATCACCGTTTTTATTTTTTATTTTTCATCTCTCTAGTGATTTTCCGAGATATAATTTTATCTCTGCAAATCGTTGCGCGAAAGCGGCAATATCACGTCCATGCGCGCGAATATAGATAAGCATAAAGACTAATTTATTGTGCGCGTTCCGGAACTCGCCTCGCTATGAATCGAGATGAATCGATAGTAAAATCGCTCCTCTTTCCTACACGGCGGTAATAGACACTTCGTCATAAATATCGGCTCTTTTGGTTCACCGTCTTATTTGCCGAGGCAAACCGAGAGAGAGAGAGAGAGAGAGAGAGAGAGAGAGAGAGAGAGAGAG